>JAVXUP010002349.1:0-139875 GCA_033070095.1 Escallonia herrerae | reverse complement strand
GAAGGATGGACGGCCCAGATCTTTTTTTTTTGCATTTTTTTAAGTATGTCCGCTACATTATGTAGCGGACAATTTTTTGACAAAAATACCCTTTGTGCCCATCCGCTACATAATGTAGCGGACCGTCGAGATACACTTTTTCTGCCTATCTCTTTCTCTGTCCTTTCTTTCTTCTTTTTGTGCTGACACACTCTCTCCCTCTCCCATCAATTTTCAGATTCTCTCTCTCTCTTGCTGTCGCCACTCCACTCCCCCATTCCTCATTTGCTTCTTCTTCAGACGAATCGGACGAATTGGACGTGTGGAGCTCGGTCGGCTGCGGCGTCGTCTCGCCGGACTACAGGAAACTGGTGGTGAGTTCGAGGAAGAAGCCGTTGGTGGCGGCGAAGAGGGCTGAGGCGGTGGTCAGGGGACGGCGTCGTTGCTGCCGGTGAACATACCAGATTGCGGTGAAGGGGTTAAGTCCGGCATCGTCGTCGTTTTTGTTGTTGGCTTTTGTGATTGGGTTAAGTTTGGCTGCTGACTTTGTTGCCATGGATAAGATTTTCTTGGACTGTGGGGGTTCTGGGGATTCTACCGATACTGATGGTCGGAAATGGACCACGGATATTGGGTCAAAGTTTGCTTTGGCGGGTGCAAGGTCGTCGACATCCTCTGCCGCTACTCAAAAGCCTTCTGTCCCTGAGGTCCCTTACTTGACTGCTAGAATTTTTGAATCGGAGTTCACGTATAGTTTCCCTGTGACGTCTGGACGCAAGTTTGTCCGTCTGTACTTTTACCCAGCATCTTATGCTGGACTGAATGCGTCTGATGCTGTGTTTTCTGTGGCTGCTGGAACTTATACCCTTCTGAAGAAGGTGCTGACGCTTGATGATCTCCAAAAAGACTTGGAGCCCTTGGATTCAAGAATGGTAGACTTGCCATGTTCTCAATGTTCGGGTTCTTCGTTCAGGCCATTGTGACCGGAAAGGGACCGTTGGAGAACCTTGCCGACCATCTCTGTAGTGCCCATTGAATGCCAAGGCTGAAATCAACCAATTGAATGCAAAAACATCTGGGTAATGGGAGTTTGAGATAGGCCGCGCTGAAAGGCTGAAACATCTGGGTAATGCCAAGGCTGAAATCGTGGGTTTGTTGGTTGTGGTGGTCGGAGCTCGGGGATGAGGCCAACGCCTCTGCTGCGGCGACGCCGGAGTCGAGCTCGGCCGTGTTGTGGGCTGTTGTCATTGCTGCAAGGAGGATGGAGAGGAGAGAGACAGAGAGAGACAGAGATGAAGAAGAAGAAAGGAGGGGACATGAGAGGCAGACATGTCAGGAGAGAAAAAGGGTCTGCCTCTGTCCGCTACATAATGTAGCGGATAGATTTATGTCAAAAACCTCTGTCCGCTACATAATGTAGCGGATGGAGTTGGAGGGTATTTTTGTGAAAAAATTGTCCGCTACATTATGTAGCGGATGAGAGAGGAGAGAGAGAAAGAAAAAAAAGTCAGAACATTAATGACAGAAAGAGAAAAAAAAAGTCTGAAAACTTGTCCGCTACATTATATAGCGGACGGACTCGGAGGGTATTTTTGTCAAAAAAATGCAAAAAATTGTCCGCTACATAATGTAGCGGACGTACTTAAAAAACGCAAAAAAAAAGATCTGGGCCGTCCATCTTTTGGGATGGACGGCCAGATCGCGCTAGCAAACCAATCCTTTATTTGTTCATAATCTAGAGTTGTTATCGCGGCTTATGCATGATTTTGAATATGTGCACGGTGCATTGTGCTAGCGTTTGTCAATGTATCTATATATATATATATATATGTGTGTGTGTGTGTGTGTGTGTGTGTGTGTGTGTGTATTGCGTATTATTTGTTCATGTGATTTCACTTGTAAATCTCATTCCGTGTCTGTTTGTATAAAGTATAACAAACTACATCTACCTCAACTGCTGCTGATCCAATGCCATGATTTGTTGTAGCTGTACACCTTCTAATATTATGCCCCGGTTGTTTGCAATTGCTACAGCTCAGCTTTTGAGGATTTTTTCTCACTGTAAAATCATTCCTTCTAGGCTGGCTTTTGGGCACATCAACTGCCTTCCTCCTAAGCTTCTTTGGCCTACCAGGGGCTCTCAACATAGTAGGTGGCAAAATATCATCAAATGAGGTCATTTCCCATTGTGATTTGTCAGGCACAGGAATAATAACAGGCTTTAAGACCTGATGTATGCCTCCCTATGATAACACTTGTCAACATACATAATAGGGTCCAAATTGTTATGGACCAAACATGCAACAACATGAACACAAGGTATGCATGTGAGCTCCCATAGCTTATAAGTGCAAGATCTAGCATCCAAATCAACAATGCATGTAATTAACAGCTGAGTGACTTCAAAGATGTGGTCTCCAGAGACTGCCACCTCACAATTCCTAGCCTCATCCATTATTAACTCTAACTTCTCCTTGATCCTTAGACAAAGCAATTCATCCCACTTTTTCAAATAATTCATCTTCTCTTGGTACCTAGTCATTAACTGTCTTCTAATCATTTCTAGCATTGTTACCACTGGTTTGTCCCTACTTTCCTTAATATATTGGTTAAAGGACTCAGACATGTTGTTAGATAGGATGTGTCACTTGGCTCTACCACTAAAAAATGCCATACCCCATGTTGCCGGTGACTCTCTTATTAAGTACTCAAAGGCAGCTGCTTTCTTTTCCTTAATCTTATCCATGTAATGGACAAACTCAGGCTCTGTAGATGAAGATGCAATTGCCCACATCAAGTCCTTAAGCTCCTTGTCATTATGTCTTACACTCTTAAAATTGGCATTCATATGCCTCACATAGAACCTATGGTCAACATGTGGCAACAATATTTTAAAAGCTTCAACTAAACCCTGCTAAAAAAGACAACAAAAAATATATAATACATAAATGTGCAATCATTACATGGAAACCCTTAACATAAAGTAAAATGCATATTCTAATATAAAGTTACCTTTTGTCTATCAGATATGAAAATGCATTCTCTTACTTTTGAACCTCCAAGGCAATCAATCAACTGTTCTAAAAACCAGCACCAACTGTCTTTTGTTTCTTGCTCAACAACTGTAATGGCTAAGGGGTACATCTGGTTATTTGCATCCCGCTCCATAGCGTGCATCAACTGTCCACCATATGCTCCCTTCAAATGGCAAGCATCCAATCCAATGAATGGCCTACAACCACTAAGGAATCCTACTTTCTGAGCTTCAAACTACAAGAACAGTCTCTGAAATACTGGCATCCCATTACTGAGCAAAGTCTTTTCCACCTTAAGCAATGCAGTGCTACTTGAATTTTGCTTCCTTATAACTGTACAATAGTCCCAAAGCCTTTTGTACTGATCTTTGTAGCTATCATTCATCATTTCTAGTGCCTTTCTCTTGGCTCTATACAAAACATGATGTCCAAGAATCTGGTTTCGCTCTTTTCAAATAGCTTTCTTTATTGACCTCACACTCCAATTTTGGATTATCCATCAACATGTCCAAGTACTTATTGGCCAACCAAGTGGAATTACAGTGCTTGTTCCTGTGCTTCCTAGGGCATCTATGCTTCATCTCACCCTTCACAACACTTCCGTTCAAGCTTTTGGTTTGATATGTGCTAGAACCCTTGTGCATGTAAGATGCATGTATTCTCCACACACAGTTAAATTTACACACAGCAGTAACTCTATGACTTTCATTCTTTTTGTACTTGTACTGATAACCCTGTTGTATTGAATGTTCCCTCAAAACAGTTCTAAATTCTGCTGCATTTACAAATATCATCCCCAATTTTAGTTCAACGTGGTTCATATTCCTTGACTTATCAAATTCAGGATACTTCTCAGTAGGTTCATCATCCTTAGAATTATTAGGACTATGAAGAGACTCCCCATCACTATCCCACCTCATTCACAGTCTTGTCCTCATTTTCATTAATACGATTAAAAGACTCCTCATCATTCAAGTCTTCATTAATGTCCTCAACCACATTTATATCCACATCAATAAGTTTATCAGAAAGTGCATCACCATCAGCAAAGTACTCAAAGTCAGCAACACTAGAAGCTTCACTATCACTATTAGACCCACTGTCTCTACCATCCTCATTAGTTGCACCAACATCTTCACTTACACCAAACCTATTATTTCCATCACCTTCATTATCAACTACTTCATCAGTACCTTCATTAACTCCTGCCTCACTACTAACTGCATGCTCAACATACACCATCACTACATCACTCACACCCCTAAAAAGACTGAACATTACTAGCATATCCATATCACTGACAAACTTCATAAGCTCCAAACTAACATGAAATTTATAATAAAAGTTGCAAGATTCAGTATTTTCAATCCCAAACACATTGATGTCATCTTTCAAGTCAAGCATAGAGTACATATCATCATCTACATCTTTTATATAATCTACGGAACCCCTATTATAATTGCCATCTACAAAATCATTCTTACCACCATGGTAGACGTGTATGTCAAACAAACAACCATTTGGAGCCATGTTACTGTTGGAGAAACAAAAAAAACACAAAAAGCACCCAAACCGGCAGATCTTTGTGGAGAGTCATAAAAAAGCGCAACTTTGTAGGTAGATATGGTTAACAATGTTTATTTAACTCACTCAGAGGGATCACAAACCTCTCTCTACATGCATAAAAAAAAAAAAAAAGGGACCCAAACGAATGATTCTTCATGTATGCATAAAATGGCAAGACCCAACCTATATGAATCAAATCAAATGCTAGTTAATGAACCAAACCCTAACCTATATGGATCAAAGAAAATTATTTGGATTTCATAGGTTTAAGGGTACGAAATTGATTACAGTGGAGAAGACGTACCTTCACACAACAATGTTAATCATCGCGCCCCGATTGTCTCCCTTTTCCAATCGTCTTTTGTCTCCCCCTTTGAGTTTGATTGGCCTGGGGTTTTGGATGAGAAAGGGACAAGGGAAAGTCGGGGAATAGATAATTGTCTGCCAATTTCCCCCCCAAAACCCACCCAAACAATTTAGGGGTATTTTAGGAATTTCAAAAATAGATGCCCTAGTCAACAACAATCATTGACTTATAAGGCTATAATAGTCCTTTTACAAACTCAATTTAGTCGGGTGTAATTATTGACAGTTCAGGGGTCAATTGTAAAAATTAATACCCGAGGGGGTCGACCCGCAAACCGATATACTTTAGGGGGTCTGTTTGTCATTTTCCCAAATACTTAATATATTATAGCTGTCGTAACGTTGTTTTGAAGAAATTGTGTCCTTGAAATCAGGATTGCATCCTTAGACCTTCTAGTAAACTCATTTTGTATAAAATACTAATCAAAGGACTATACACGCAGATTGTACTCCTTTTTATGATATACATAATATTTCTATCAAATTCATCTGCCATATGATTTTCCACATGCAAAATTTGTGTGTACAACAACACAACATAACCCCTCCCAATCTCATATTCAAACAAATCCTCTACTCCTCAATCCCTCTCCTAATTAGGAGAGGAATTCCTCAATTCCACTCCTAATCCAAACTCAGGCCCAAAAAAACCTGGTTCAAATTATACTGAATTTGGTATTTTGTTTGATTTTCATTTTGCACCCGAAAATCACCATAGCCTTCAAATTAGGAGATGTATAAATAGTAGAAAGAAGAACCCTCGAGACAAAGTGAGGACAGTCTTTGCTATTAGTTAACTTTTGGTATCATTAGCTCTATGGTCATGCTTTCGGTTAAATTCTATATATTGAAATTTTTTCTTTTGTCTATAACTATTTCAATTTGATTGTAAACATTATAATCTTGTGACGTTTCATGAATGTAATCTAACTATTCTTATAACTTGCTTCCCATTCTACCATAATAAAACACACACACACACGCAACCCCTTTGGCCTTACTAAGGAGATGTTTGAAACTCATTTCAATTTTCAGTGTTTTTTTCTTCAGAAAAATGAAGACCAAAATCTCTTTGACCTTTTTTTTTTACAAAACAGATAGTTTGTTTGATACAGATTTGCATATTTAGTTTTCACTTTTTTTTTTGTTTTTGCTTTTATTTTTCCTTTTCTATTTTTCCTCTCATTTCTTTTCTTTCATTTTCCAATGCTTGAGAGCTTCTTCTGAGCTCTTATGTTCAACAAACAAAAGCACCCCCATCACAACCAATACATCTCATATGCCACCGTCTTACTACATCTATGGCGATAACACAATAATTTGTGAAGTAGGGCTTCATTAGTTTGATTGGGCTTTGGTTGGATGAATGGTTTGATGGTGCCATGGTGGTGATTGATGTTAGAGGGATTGGAATTTGACAATACTGGTCAGTGGTGGTGGTTGTGGTTATCAGTGGCTATGGTGATTGGCGGTGTTCGTGTATGTTGGTCACTACTGGTGGTGGTGACGGTCAGTGGCTATGGTGATTGACAGTGTTGACAATTTTGGTGTTAGGGTGTATTGATCAATGGTGGTGACAGCTCGACAATCAATGGTTGTGGTTGTTGGTAGTATTTGAATAAGTTTGATGTTCGAGGGGTGTTGGTCACTCGTGATGGTGGTGGTGATGACAGTCAATGATTATGGTGGTTGGTAATGTTAGTGGTTTGATGTTTTTAGGTGATAAGTGTTTACGATAAAGATTGAAGGGAAGAAGAGATACAAAATGCTTTCAATAAAAGTTAATCTTAAAAATAAAACTCAAAACTTGAAAATAAAAATTTTAAAAACAGTCTCATTTTGAGAACTAGTTTATAAAACTGGTAAAAAAAAAACTAGAACTATCTTCCAAATCATAATATAATTTTTACTAGTTTTTAAAATTGAAAACAAAAAGTATTTCAAACATTATCTAAACATTAGGAACGAGTATAACACGACACTTATCTATACTATATATAAAGGAAAAACATGGTTTGATTTGATGTAACACTTTTTTGGTGTTACATAACTACCTACCTAGAAGGGTGACAAGTGGCATTCCAACAATTTTTTTAAAAAATGACACAAAAACAAATCTTAAATGCTAAATAACTACCTATAAAGATATGTTTGGTTTTCAAAATTTAATCTTTACTTAAAAAATATAGTTAAAATAAATTATAAAGCCCAAACTTTATATTACAAAAATATTATATTGCTAATTTTATCTTTGCATATATTTGGTTTTAACAATTTCAAATTCATTAAAAGAGTGTAGTTAAAATTAAATCTAAGTTTCATGTGATGATAATATTATGCTAACTTATTTTGTCACATACAGGACTAATTTAAACACTTATACGTGATACTTAATTTTTTTTTAATAAACTTAACATTATCAACTTTATTTTTATACACGCATCGCGGCGCCTACTAAGCTGAACCTGACCCTGACCCTGACCCGTATAACAAATAACCAAAATAGGTACAGTACAGACTACAAATGAACTTTCCAAATCCCGAAGTAGAAAGTATGGACAGAGGCTTAACGCGTGTCGCAGCATTGCATCGGGTCGCCACATAACCACCGCGCAGTTACCAAAGTTAGCAACTGCCATCAACAGGGCCCAAATCATGGACACCTGCCGAACACCTGTAACGAGGAGGACGAAAGAACTCCCCGCAGAGCCCACGTAGCAGCACGTCAATGAACACGAGGCAGCAATCCACGGCCCCTTCACTCTTTAAAGGCCTCAACGTCCTGCCTGCTTGCTTCAATACGCTCAACTTTGGCTTCAGTTTTCCCTTTGAGAGATTTGTTTTTGAAGTAGTGAAACTTGTTATCAGATTGTGAAGATGCAAACTGCCAAGAATGCAGCAACGAGCGTGAAGGAGACGGCGGCAAACATGGCTGCCTCCGCCAAGGCCGGGATGGAAAAGACCAAAGCCACCGCGCAAGAGAAGGTTGTTTCATGTTTGTTTCTTTCATAGGCAAGACGTATAATGTTTGTGTCACGTAAATTTCTAATACTGAGTCGTGAATTCTGGCTAAGGTAGGTTTACTTGTCATTGACAGGGCGAGAGGATGACTGCCCACGATCCAATGCAGAAAGAGATGGCAACTGAGAAGAAGGAAACGAGGATCAACCAGGCCGAGCTCAACAAACAGGGGGAGCGCCAGGAGAATGCCGCCGCTAGGCAGGCGTCGTCCGCCACCGGCGGAACGCACTCCTACTCGACCACCGGTGCCACTGGGCAGCCAACCGGCATGCACCAGAGGTCAGCCCTCCCCGGTCACGGCACTGGGCAGCCGGCGGGGCAAGTGGTCGAGGGTATGGTTCCATCGCACCCTGTTGGCACCGACACCGGCACCGCCAGGCCCACCCCGGCTCACAACACCAATGTTGGTGGTGGCACCAACACGGGTTATGGGACCGGTGGTGCTTTCACCGGATAGAGGAAAGTGGTGGTCGTGGGTGGATTTGTATTATATTGTTAGTATTATGTGTTAGGACATAATATTTGCTTTGTTTGATGCTTGTACTAGGGGTGTGTGACACTACGTACTGTGTACGTGCAGTGGAATGCAATGACACAAGTCATAATAAAGTTGCTGGCTTATATTTGGTCATTTTGTTTGAGATTGTCTATTGCTATAATAATAATAATAATTCTCTTACACGTTTATTAGTCGCTAAAAATTAAGATTGTAAAGAGATGGCTAAAAATTTATGTGGTGTTAGGTTCAGGTAAAATGAGATCGTAATGGGTTGTGAAAATATGAGTTCCAGACCCAAAAAAGAAAAAGAAAACCAAAATAATTGTAATTTTATGACACCATAATTGTGGTTACAAACAAAATATCAGCTCATCTGTACGTAAAAAGTATAAAAGCAACTAAAAATTTATTTTAGTCCGCAGCCCAATACGATTGCATAGATGCTTTCGAAGATTTCCTTTTCCTTTTTCTTTTTTTTTTTGGGGTTGGTTTTAGGCCAATTTCGTAGGCTTTGATGGTTTTATTTCCAAAATTATTGTTTAGCCTGTGGTACAATGTGTGATGAACCAAATTATTGCCAAAGTCGGTCAATCTTCGATCTAAACATCGAGTTGAGAAAAAGTGAAGATGCATAGGAATGAAATTCTAACAGAAGATTAAGGTACAATTTGACAACAATGTAATAGAAATGAAATCATAATAAGATGCTACATATGTAATCCAAAGCCCTTTATATCACAAAAAAAAGACTGAGGAGTCCAACTAGGAAACTACAAGTCCACATGATTTTGTAATCAATTATAAACAAGATTAATCAGAAAAATCATGTTAGGCAAAGTGCGTTGAATTAAATTAATCACAAGAATCATGAAAATCAATTAGGCGAAGTGCGTTGAATTTGGATGGATGCTCAACAGAAATGATAAGAACAACTAACCTTGGATTCGGGATAAGGAGGAGTTGAATTTGGATGGATGCTCGACAGAAATGATAAGAACAACTAACCTTGGATTCGGGATAAGGAGGAGAGAAGAAGAAGAAGAAGGCAGCAGCAATGGCCGACGGTGGAGCCGTGGAGGTGGTTTCACTGGTTCGTGGCCGTGGGGGTTGACCAAAGACGTTGCAGGGGAGAGGGAGAGAAGAATGAGGCAACGACGACCGGCTGTGGAGCCGTCAGCAGCAGTCGCAGAGATAGAGTGACGAGACAGCGGCGGCCAGTGTAGTAATGAGGAAGTCTAAGCACACAGAGAGAGAGAGAGAGAGAATCTAGGGTTTCTTGAGACAAACATATATATACTATAAAATGGACATATATATACTATAAAATGGATGGCTAAGATTACATGATGCATAGGGTAAGTATACTGGGTCCGGGGCAGGGGCGGGTCGGATACCGGGACGGGTTGGGCGGAATATCATATCCAACCCTAACCCGCTGCAGATTTTAGAAAAAAAAATACCGTACCAGACCCCCCCCCCCCCCCCCCCCACCACCACCACCACCACCACCACCACGCCCCCGCGACCCTGACAAAGTCAAGATAACCGGGTCCTATCGGATCGGAGCGGGTTCGAAGTTTGCCGGTTGCGGGTCTTTTTGCCATTGCCAATGGTAGATTATTCCAACATTATTTTATTTCACATTTGCTTGTAATTGAAAAGACCAAATAAAGAATCTGCATAAATATTGCATAGTTTGGCCCGACTATCTAATGCTGTAGAGCATTAGAGGAAGGACGTATGTAATTGAAGAAGATACGACAAAAAAAACACATTTATTATAACACATTGAACATTTGAACAATTCCAGATGGTCCGATCTTAGCAATCTCCGACAACCCAATCATTTATAGCGTGAATACCTATAATTTCCCAGGCCTAACTAACGTACTCTTGCAGCATAAGGCAAGGGCTTTTAGCCTGTAACCGAAGACCAAAGAGTTGCATTGACTTGGCGTTCGGCTTCAGCATCGGTTTTACCCAATTATAGCAGGTCCGTTGTGCATGTGCACTTGTTGGGTATATTATGATCCCTCCCAAGTTTTTCTGATAAATTGCATTTCAATCCAACAGATGATCTCTCGCTCACCTTCATATTATGATGGATTAGATTCTAACAAAAGACCTCGTAGTCTACCGTTAATCAGCTGCAACTGGATAGAGTCCTGGGAATCTAGTCCATGGCAAAACACCAAGGCCTAATCATTGAAAGCTCGAAAAGAAGAACATCTTTAAAAAACACAGAAAATAAACCATGGACCAAGTTTTCGATATATAAGTCCCTTATTTTTAATTCACTAGTTTAGCCGGAAAAAGCCCAACAGAAGACAGATTTGTGTACCACGCTAGCCTCGGAAAGGAGAAAATTGGCCATCTGATTTGCTAGAATTATCATCTGATCGCTACCATTAAGCCTTCCTTCACTACTAAATAGGACCACAGTCGTTCATTTGCCAAAAAGGACAGTCCTCACACACCTGACTTGCGCAATTCACCAGCCCCATGGGCAAAGTGGCACCTCTCTCCAAAGGTGCAGGATCCCTTGGCGAAATTCTCGCACATTTTTGTCTTGTAGTTGCTCACTGGAGGGTGTGGTGCAGCGGTCATCCCGGGCTTTTTTGCAGGGCCCCCACCTGAAAAACTAATGCTTACGATCAGCTCTCTAACCATCGCACTCGCTTGCTCGATTTGGTCAAATGTACCCTCAAGCTCGATGTTCCTGAGATTGAGGTCAGCCTCATGATCGCGAATGGCTAGTTTAGCTCCCGTCTGTCGACATATCTGCTTGGAGTTGATTCCACCCTTGCCGATAATAGCTCCAGCGAGGGAAGCGTCTACACTAATTTTGGCAGTCGCCGAGGCACCAAAACTAGGAGGAGGTGCTTCCATTCTCCCACCAAAACGACCTGGAAAGGCGCCCCCCATACGAGGATCCTCGTGGGTCAAAGCAACAGGTTTGCCAAGCTCCCACTCACCATGAGCAAAGTGGCATTTATCGCCGAATTTGCAGCCTTCAGCCGTGTTGTATTTGTTGCACATGCGAGTTTTAGCAGTAGGTGCAGAGGAGCCATTTGGGATCGATTGCGCTGTCATATTTCTTGATGCTGGAGCTGGCGCAAGATTCATCATCTGGGCAACAGCATTGTAGCCACCTGGTACATGGTGGAGGAAGTGGCAGCTCTCACCGAAGGGACAGCCAGCAGTACTACAAAAGTAAGGACAACCAATCAGCTAAAACCAAACAGGGAATGAAGATAATTAAACCTATGCACTCAGACCCATACTACTACTACCCAGAAACTAAGTTCAGCAGTGCCAATAAAGTAGTACATACAATATGAGATAGAAGGTGGACATCAAATAGTAGAGGAAGGATAAATCATTTAGCAATATATATACCTGAATAAAAAGCTGAAAATGCAAAAAGATAGTTCTATCTCGATGTATACTGTAAGTAAGTGTCCTTCAAATTTATACAAGAGACATCAGCAAGTACCACAGCTGCATTGCCTTTCTTCGAGTATCCTAACATCCTATAATTTAGGGGAGATTTCGGAGGACAAACTGCTTAAATTTTTGAGTTATCCTGACTAGGTGAGACAATCAAGCTTAAAGCCTTACAGTTTAAATACATTATGAGAGCTCAACACAACGAAAAGAACATTCTTCAGCACATAACATTCTACGGTCGACCTAGAAAGCGCTCATTAATTGTCACGGACATCAACCAATAGAATGGCCCTGGCATGAATAGAAGTTCACGCCAACAGTGCTCCTCTAAATAAGATCTTGCGGTTACTCTTTCAAAATTGTGTACACTGTCAAAAACTGCATCACTAAAAATCCAATGTTGACAAGCTTACATAATGAAATAATACTTAAAAACAAGCTTGCTTGCCCATCTTCCTTCAATGTTCAACTAATCATATCAGGGGGGTAGCATAGGCCTCTATGAGAGTCTAAGATTGTGACCAGATTCAACAATAGAATGTTTTGGTTTTTCCAAATGTTTTCTCTAAAGAACACACTATTGTATCTTTGCATGATAAAACAAAAAACAAAAAAAGCCGTGGATTCAGTAACACAAAAAGCTGTGGATTAAGTTACACTCAACATTCTCGTTACTGCAGCGTGTAGATGTCATTTCTCGCTCCGTTTCTTCTTTTCCTTCCTGTTTTCGTCAAAGTTTCATCGTTTTTTGAACTTCAAAGTACAAACATAATGCAACAAGGATTCAGAGAATTGACATCAAACCTGGTGTTCTGTATACTTCATCATGCAGATGCCGTTTCTCATTCTGGTTTTTCTCTTTTGGTCCTTTTTCCGGTCAAAGTTCCATCATATTACGAATTTGGGGTACACTAATGCAATAACGATTCAGAGAAATCACGTTAAGCAAACCTAGCTTTATGTATACTTCTTCGACGTACTTCCTACCCAATTGTCATGCCCACAACCATTAAGCAAAGGAGTATAATTCGATGCATAAACATCAAAAAGGGATGCAAGAGTAGGAGAGGGCTCAATTCAGCTAGCCATGCAAGAACAGGGAGGCTCGATTTGCTTTATAGACTCAAGAACAAGTGAACAAACCATGCAGAATGAAAATAACTGAATAGCTACAAATACAGACTATCACGATAGTATCAGAAGGCAAAAACCATCAAGATAACTTCAAAATACATTTAGTGTCTTATAATCTGTTGAAACCGAACACTATGGCACGTGCACAATTGGAATGAACTAGCGGATGTGTAAAATAAAATAAGTTCCATGTAAAAAATAAGATTAGAAGAACTTTGTCAATCATTTAGCTTGTTTAGGAGGACCCTAAATTGCAAGAGTCTGTACCGAGCATTCAAAATTTGAAAACCAATTGGAACTTGATTACTACTGTAATGGATGTTGGTACCTTTAGTGGTAAACTCTACCTTCCAGAAGAAACCCAATTCGACAAGGTGATGGTTGTTATGTGTTTAAATATAAAATTCAAAGACAGAGACATTACTGTTGTAATTTGTAACCAAAGCAGTACAGTATCTCTGCTGACACCAACTGGCAAATGATGCAAAGGTAGGGCACGACTAATTATTCATCTGTTTTTAACTGTGAAAGCATCATTTTATTAGTGCATTTACGTACGTCCCGTAGCCACAGAAGTTGAAAAGATGATTGTTACTGAATTATTACAGTTAACAGGTTAAACAAAAGGCAGATTTGAATGATTGTATCAGATAGGCAAAGATTTGAACCTGAAAAACTTCGTGCAAGGCTTCGATTTGCTTCCTAGACCACTTGTCTCCATTTCTGTTACAAAACATTAATTGCTTTCTCCAGTTAGAATTTCAGTGAATTCTTGCTGATACAAAACCTCAGCTTCTTATTACCAGTATAAGGGTTACTAATCATACTCGTAACATTATGCATTGATGGTGTTTCAACTACATAACCCTACTGTATGCATGAGTACTTCAAGAAAAGGTATAAGGGATATTGTCCAAAACAACGTATTATGGACAAAATCAGACTATGTAGTTCTGAAAAAAAATCTCCTTAGACAACTCATCCTCTAATAGAAAAGTAACTATTTCCTTTCATTTAATGGTTCAATCTACTTTTCTTAAATTAATTAAAATCTGAAACGCATACTTAACTGTATAATTGTTTTGCTTAAAACATAAAAAAGGGAGGCGAATAGAGTATTTCTCTCGCTGTTTTATATCTCTTAATTGTAAAACATAGCAACTTGATGAATTAGAGCGCGATAGCACATTAAGAAAGGAACTTGAAAGTAAAACTGCTCGCATTCTAGGTAAAATCCACGAAAAAAAGGCAACAATTAAGTGCATCCATCAATCACGTAGCTAGTAACTCCTTGTTTTGTAATCTTTGTCCCTTTGCTTTTTTCACAAATTACTAGTAGATCTTGAACATGTAACATTAAATTAACTCATCAATGTTTACCCTTTGTTTCATAATTTTTATCCCCTTTTGTCAGCAACAAGATGTTAAAATTCTGTCTAGGAACTTTCAAAGAATCAACGGAAGGTCCGGGACAAAAATTCTGATCTAAAGCCAGTACATAAACCAGCATAAGCTACTCTGTATATAGCACAAAAAACCTAAGAAAAAAAGCATATCATACAAAGAACGTAAACAACACTACAAAGAGAGAGAAATGAGAATGGCCAAACGGAGTAAGTACATAAAACCAATATAAACACAGCAAGAGGAGAAGTCATTACCGCATAGAACATTGTAAATAGCACAAAGAAACCAATAAACACAGCAAATTACACAAAGAACCCAGAAATAAAGAGTGCCAAAAATCACACGCGCACACATAGATAGAAAGATGTAGTAAATAGCATAACGAACCGAACAAACATCGCAAATCACACAAAGACCCCAAAATCATAGATGGCCAAATATCACACACAAAATACCCACATACCTTGCTTAAATTTCTTGAACCCGCCATTGGCGTTGACCGCACCATCGAGTCTACCTCTCTTGCGAGTGTCCATTCCTCTTTACACACACACAAACAGACAGATCTCGATCTGTGCCGGTATCGAGATTCAGTCCCCACAAAAAGCGGACCGAACAGTAAAGAGATGGAATCCCGAAGAATCTCGAGAGCCGAGAAAAGCGGAAACCTAGGTGGTTGATGAGAGGCCAAAACCCTAACCCTAAGTAGGGTTTTGCGGAGGGGGGACAGAGAAAGAGGGGGGGGGGGGGGGGGGGGGGGGAGATAATTTGATTTCTGTGACGCTTTATTTGTGCGTATTTACGGATTAAATCTGGTTAATGGTTTTAGCTGGACTCCGGCCCAATATGTTTGGGCCGGTTGCACTTTTTTATTTCGGGTCTTAGTATATCATGGACCAAGGCTCCTCTTTGAATACTATTTTCCTTGTTTCATACCAAATTCGTAGACTATTAAGTTAAAACAAATCTTGCCTATAATTAGAAAGATATAAGAACAACTACATTGTGTTTGGATGAAGAATTTCAAAGTACCTTATATTTTAAAATTTACTCATTTACAAATTTATGTAATTGTAAGTCTAGTGTTTGGATGACCTTTGTAGAAACAAGTATTTTATATGTGAATTTACATTTAAATATTTGAACCTAGATAGTTTGATGGTATATGGGTACAAATACAAAGTAATGAGAGCGAGTTTTCTTTTTTAGTGGAAGAAGGTAGCTAAAATTATATATTTTAGCACACTAAGTCCCCTTTTCAGATTACTCCTAGAATTTGGTAAATCCATCGCATCATAATTCAAATAAGAAATTTGGTGTGATAAATTTTCAAATCCTCTACAAAAGTGAAATTCTCATTTCAATTATCTCATCCAAACACACTCCTAAATTGTAAGAACTCTCGTCCAATTTGCCTATGAACACCTTGATCGTGTAAACCTACATCGAAGCATCGAAATGAGACTATAGCGATACAGATTCAGATATCGGAGGTTGCAGATTACAAAGGGGGATGGAGACACAAATTTGACTTTCAAGTAACTTGTTCGAATAGAGGGGAAGAGGCGTGGCATGGGAACAAGAGAGAAAATCACGTCTATCTATTGTAATATATATTTTGTCATGTTTTAACAGTTCAGTGCACTTACAAGTTTATAATTGATATTTTGATGTTTCCATCTGATTGATTGGATTTGTGATGTAATATCCAAATTAAACGCCTAGGGTGCTCGATGCCAAACTTAAAACCCTAGGGTGGTGAACTTATAGATTTCAAACTTTCAGGTTATATGCACAATTAATCTTTTTGAATGGTAACTTAAAAACAATCTGGTTATTTCAATAGAACTAGTTAAGGATCTGTTTGAAATCACTTCCAATTTTGATTTTCTGTTTCTAAAAAAATCAAAATCAGTTTAGTTTTTATTTTTTACAAAACAAATAGATATTTGATTACCCATTTTTATTTTGAGTTTTTTCTTTTGGGTGTTTGATTACCAAGTTTTTATTTTGAGTTTTTTCTTTCGTGGAGGTTGAGGTGGCGGTGCCGGCAGGTGGTGGTGGCCGGCGGCGGTGGGCAGTGGCTACCAGCGGTGGCGTGGCGGATTGGGGGGGTAGGGGGTCGCAAATCTCAAAACTCTAAAATGAGAGTTTTTAAAAACAGTCATGTTTTAAATACTGGTTTTCAAAACTGAAGGAAAAAAATGAAAACTGTGTCAAAAGCGTTTTTTTCTCTAGTTTGGTAATTGAATAGATTTCAAACGCTAACTTTAATTTTTTCTTTTCAAAAGGCACCTACACACTAAAACGCTAACCAAGTTGGGATGCACGGGCAACGCAGTCAAAGTGTGATACTAAGAGTTTTATTCGATCAACAAATTTATTTAATTGTTGATGAACTGTCTTACGACAGTACATTACCTCGTAAATCATTAAGTTCATGTTTTCTATATCGTTAATGTTTTGTTAATTTTTTCGGTTCGCCTGTTGTACTTTTATCTTTACGAGATTAACAAAAAAATTATACACAAACAACTATACAGAAAGGGCCATACGGATAAGTATTTAGTTTAAAGCGCAGGTAAACATAAGAAAATAAGTGGTTTCACAAATAAGTTTCTACTTTGCAAAAGCTACAGTTTACAAAATATTTCTTTTTTCCCTTTTCTCTTTTATGATGCCTTTCTTCTTTCTCGGTCACACTGTTCCTAGAAAGCCAAAAAATAATCACACAATGTATTTGTCAAATTTTAGGATCTATTTGTGGAAATCATTGCAGTTATTCATTAGCACTGCATTAGTTCATAAATAAATTAGGTTAGGCAAGAAGGTTTATTACAAAAAATATTCTTTCAAATATATTTTCCAAAATTGTCTAGATAATTACTTCCAAATATAATGAGAAAGAAAACTAATGCCCTATATTACAGCAAATAATTTAAATAACTTCTCATTGCATGGTTAAATTTGGTCCTTGGAACCATGGACGTCAATTTTAAATTTAATAAGGAAAGAGTAGAGACGGATAATAAATAAGAAGAATTACCTTATTCGAAGAAGATTTCAAGGAATGACGGCGAGGTGATGAAGATAAACTTGCGAAGATACGGCTCGATATACAATAGAAAGCGAAAACAGGGCAAGAAAGAGATAGAGACTGAACGAAGGTGAGAAAGATTGTTTGTGTTTAACCTAAACACAAGAATACAGCTCCTTTATCAAACAAAGTCAAATGCAATAAATTTTTAACTTTCTCATTTTTGCTTTTTTCAAATACGTACAAACTATCAGCCTAGTATATAACGCTCCCGTCACTTCAGGAAAAGAAGCCTCATATGTAAGTAATATTAACTTACTAATCAAATAAGTTGATTTCGTGCACAAAAAAAGAAGCAACATTACTTTATGCAACTTATTATTAAGCGTTGTTCGCTACATGTTCAATTAATTTTATTACACTAGCGACTATATCATTTTACATGTAACTTTTGGCCCTCCCTCAACATGATGTTCTGGATTCCCCCTTGTGTGCAATAGCTTCTGGTCATCCCACATAAAATTAATTAGTGATAGGTAAGTCTCCAATAACTTGAACTTGGTTTATATTTAGGCATAGGTAAGTCTCCTATAACTTGAACATGGTTTTATTTTTAGACATGTATTTGTTCTTCATGTCATATAAGGTTGGAAATTATCAAATGCACCTTTATTTTTAGGCATGTATTTGTTCTTTATGTAACATAAGGTTGGACGCTATCAAAAGCACCTAATACAGAATCATTGTAGATTTTAAGTTTTAATACTCAATCTACTCTGTTGGCTTTTGGATTGTGGTCTTTGTTATGGTTATTATCATAATAATAATAACATGTTGGAGAAACTAGTTATGATTCCTAATAGTTAAGGGTTTGCGCGTTTACTATTTTTATTTTATTAGTTAAGGGGACCAAATATACAAGCGAGAAGAACTGGACTCAAGACCTTATCAAACCAGACCTCTGATAGTATATTAAATTATTATTTACTCTAAAAACTTATACTGTTAAAGAAGGACCCAATAATATTATCATACTTAACATTCTTATATCAAATTGGAAGTTCTTTTGTTTGCGAGGGCGGACCACCCACCTGATCGGTGGGGGCCACGACACCCCCTGATTTTTTGAGATTTTTTTATATATAGATAATGGATAAATATATTTAAATTATTACGAAAATGTTGCTATACTATAACATAAATTAATTAAGATTTTATTTTGTTGTGTTGCTTACTCTTTGGGCCACCTCTCATCATATATTTGTCTTTCTCATTTCCTTGTTTGATTTTCATTCTTCTAAATTCTAAATTTTAAAACTTTATATTATAAAAACAAAAACAAAAAATACTAGTAGATCAAGATTAATTTTTTTTTTTTTGTTTAAATTCTTATACATATGTTAACTTATATGTTACTATCGTACTCGTACAATTGATTATAACCTTAGTAATACATCTATACATTAAGTAACTGAAATTCTTTCGTGTAAGATTAATAATTTGTTATTACTAATCTTATCAAGTTAAATAAATCACTATGAATAGTAAAATTATATTATTAGTAGTTAAATTGAGCAACTATTTCGCATATAGTGATGCTAATTATGTTATGTTTTTTATTTGTCATGTTTTATGTAAACTTGAACCTTCTAAAATTCTTTTATGTTAGCTATTAATTAATTTATTTTTTTTACATTTTGGCCCCCAGACTTTCTGGGTTCGTCTCTTTTTCCATGCATACACTTGAGTAATGCATTTATGAGAGTGTGTTTTGGTTGGTACTTCGTAAAGGACCCGAGTGAGGTTGACTACATGAATCATTTTCATCCATTCACAGTTATCGTATGATTCATTCATTAACTTCTCTTTAGCAATATAATTACATTCACGTGCCTACATAAGCAAATGGCAAACAAAATAGTCCCGCAAGATCAACTCCTAAACCAAATTGTCATTGTTGCCCTTGTCATGAATCTCTCTCCCCTTTTGTAATGGCCTAAACTTTTGCACCATAGCATAAGACTTTTCAACCCTATGCATTTATCGAATTTTCAACCTACCTCTTTCTCTCGGTCCTCACGAATTCCATCATTGATGTAAAGACTATACCTAGTAGTCAGGGTCAAGGCTATAAGCTTATCCAAAAAGGTGGGGCATAACACTCTACTTAGTCTTAATAGTGACATAACGACCTGATCCACGGTTCCACCACATGACGTTGTTCCGTTAGCCAATAGATGCTGAAGAAATCTTTCACAAGGTTTTATAAAGCCAAAATTCTTTCTCTCACCCTTCCGATGTGAGACAAGATCAACTTAACCTTATATTACACATAGCACAAAACTTCCCTAGAAAATAGTCAAATTAGAGTCTTCGATTCATCCACCTTAGTGGATAGTGAGTGTGGGATCTCACATTTTTAACATACTTTTTAGCAACAATAAGTTTTTGGTGCAAAAGTGAGGAGAAGACACTCTTGTTTCTTTTTACTTAATGACAAAATATGTTATTCATTCTTTCGTCAAAACACTAAAAGATACAATATACAATTATAAGTCGTACATTAAAAAGACAAATGACTTAAGTGACTTTAGTTATTGTAGCTGTTACTCATAAGGTTCTCTTAAGAATACTAGAAGATAGTATAATCTTTGAAATATATAGGGCTATCAACGAAGGTATGCTAATTTTTCACACACACACACAAATAAAAAAAAACTATTAACTATGTATCTTTACAAAAAAGGAGGGGGTCAATTGGCCCCCGTCTCCATGTTGACAATTTATTAATCTATTGTACTCAGCTTCCAAACAACTTTTCATAACACGAGAGATTAGCGTTTTAGTTGCGTTCTTTAAGGTTACAAACTACAAGGGTTTTGATCAGGATAAGTCCACTTGGTACTAGGCTTGGTACTAGGCCTTTGATGCTTTGTATGATATTTATGTGATTGTTTAAGGTATGGTCGAATCAATTAGAATGAACAAAGAAGAGACCTTTAATTAGGGTGCAATGGACTACTTCATATCATATCTTTTTGTCGCAAAACATAGTTTCCCAATCTGTAACTACGGTTTTTGCCCACGAAATTAGCCTATTGAGTCCCTAAAGTCAAACTAGGAGTTTTCTATTTACCTTGATAATCTTAATTATGCAAAAGATTAGATGGAAAATTCTAAAAATCTTCAAAAAACAGGTTGTCACAAGTAAGGTAGTCTCGTCTCATGCTCGTTATTATCTGTACTATACATAAAGAGAAAAGTCTTTTTGGCGTAACAAAACTATCTATCTAGACTGGGACACTTAGTATTATGAGAAATTTCTTCAAAAATGATATTAAATAGTACTACCTCCCTCCCACAAAGATTGATTATATTTTCTTTTTGGGTCATCTCACAAAAATTGCTCACTTTTCCAAATTAAGAAAGATTCTGTAAATATTTTTTTACATATTTGCTCTTTTTATATTTTTTTTATTCTATTTCTCTCTCTACATTTAACTCTCCACCAACTCGTTTTCTCTCCCCTAACCCACTTTCTTATTTTTCTTATTCTATTTCGTTCTTCATTTTTAAGACTCTACTGACTCATTTTTTCTCTCATGTCCTACTTTCTTCCCCTCCTCTCTTTCAAATGTAGATTTGAAAATGCACATTATGACTTAAATCCTTAATATGCGTGTAGAAAAAATGTGATTAATTTATATGGGACGGAAGAAGTAAATAATTACCTTAAAGACATGTTTGATTTTCACATTTTAAAACACTTATATATCATACCTAATTTTTAACAAATTTCAAACAACTTTATTGTTGCAATTTAAAATTCATTAAAAGGATAGTAAAAGTATATTCTCAAGATCAAGCTTGGTTTTATAAATATATCATATTACTACCTTCATTTTTGCGCACTCATTGCACATGCTACATTAATTACCTATCTAGAATATTGACACTTGACATTCTATATATATATATATATATATATATATATATATATATATATATATATATATATATATATATATATATTGAAAAAAATGATGCAAAATAAAAGTTTAAATAATAAATTATCAAGAAATGTTTAGTTTACATAATTTAAAATTTATTTTACCGAATGTGGTAATAAAAACTTATCCGTGATGCTTGATTTTTTTTTTAACAAAATTCATACCATTAATTTTATTTATCCACACGCATCACGTGTGT
The DNA here is from genome assembly GCA_033070095.1 of Escallonia herrerae. Taxonomy (NCBI): domain Eukaryota; kingdom Viridiplantae; phylum Streptophyta; class Magnoliopsida; order Escalloniales; family Escalloniaceae; genus Escallonia; species Escallonia herrerae. The sequence goes on along the minus strand of JAVXUP010002349.1, from coordinate 118,172 downwards.
CACATTGACTCGTTATTAATAATACACTGTCTTCCCGCATTCAAAATGAAGGTAGCACAATCCTGATCAGTACATCACAGACATGTCATCTTTAAAAACTGTAGTACATGAATATACCTGTTTAAAAAGTTAATCATCACTTTTTATGTTAAGTCTCGTCTTTCTTTAAAGAATTAATATTTAGTGATGCTGCTTTTTACATATATTTAGAAATAAAGTTATAACTTTCTTATTAAGTAACTAAGAAATGAAAGAAAGATTTCTCATTCCTTAGTCGGAAAGATATGTGGCCATGAAATGGGGATTAAGTGGAACAAAATTGACTGGGTGGTAGCTGCTCTCTCACTGTCGGGTTTTAGTTCCTATTGTATCGTCCTTGATTTTCTAATAATGAGCAAGGAATATCCGGGTCGAGGGCTCCTTCTCCTTCCCCTTCTTAGGAAGGCTAGAACAGTAGCACAGGTTACTTCGAAGCTTTGTCTTCATTTTGGATAACGGATACTGTTATACTATTTACACTATATTATGCATTTTTCTAGCTAACATTGTACTCCACCCGTCTTTAAATATTTGATCATATTTTTTGTAATTGTTCCTAAAAAATTGATCACGTTTCAAATTCATAAAGATTTTGTAGATGATTTTTTATGTCTACCTTTTTTTATACTTATTTGATTCTATTTTCTCTCTCCACATTTAATCCTTAACCAATTCATTTTTTCTTTGCTGATCCATTTTCTTTCTCATCCTCTCTTTCTCTCTCTTGCAATAGAATGGAAATCTACGATTTATATCTTAAGTCAAACACAATTAAATATTTAAGGACGGAGGAAATATTTTAGAAAATAATTGTTAACATTTTAGAAATGAATAAGAAAATCTTCCTCTCATAGTTCAATATTTTAGTAAATTTACGATGATCCGTGTGCAATGCACGGATCAAAACTAGCTACTGTGAATAAAACAAGTTCGGCTTATTACTTCTTCACTTGGGGAAAGACCAGCAGTTCGGAACCATTACAAGAGAGATCGAACACCACCTTTGATTTCATCGAACCTCTACTTCTAGTCTTACCCACACACTGTGTATACCAACAACACCAAAACCTCTCAGTTCTGGGTTTACGGTTGGTAAGTACGAGGAAAGTCGGAAAGTCGTTTTCTTTCTTCCTGGTAAGCTTCGGATCCTACCACGAAACATTGCTACGTCGATCAACCTTAATTTAGCTCAAATTTCGTAAATTATTCTGTAGCGGGGTTTTAAAGTTGGTGCATTGATAAAGGGTTATTAAGATTTGAGCTTCACATTGTGGATTCATGGGTATGTAGTCCCTTGGTGTGAATTTCTCTAGCACTTTCTGCATGTATTTGCGAGTACATGTTACATATAGTCTTATTTATTGCTGCCATGTGAAGTGAATTTCTTTGTGTGTACGTGCGCACGCATGTGTATGTAAGCGCTCATGTGTGTAGTGTACATCCAGATTTGTTGAATCTTATGCTGTCAAATCTCTTACATTTGCTGATGGTGTTCTATTACGTGGAAAAAGCGAGGTTGTGCTTACTAACTTTTAATGTTTTGTGCGAGTTTACCATCTGCTATAAAGCTTAAGTTATTAGAGAATATGGCCAATTATGTATGTCAGGCTTAACACTCCCCTTACGTGCAAGTTCTCAATTACACGTGGGAAGACAAATCAAAGTACATCACCACCAAGTCCACCAACAGAAAAGAGTGTCAATTGCACTGTAACAAAAGGGGACCAAATGCAAGCGGGAAGGATCCTACGCCTTGCACATTGAGAGCTCTCACACGATATTAAGTGAGAGATATTTCTAGTTTTTGGTAAAGTAGGTGATTTTGATGGTCAATTGACTGTTGGCCAGTTTGGTTTTGCCTCCTAATATGGTAAATTTGTAAGGTTCCATCATTTCTCATGGAACCATTGATGGAATATTGGAAACATCTCACCTCTCTCTCTCTCTCTCAGGGTGGCCAATTTGATTGACACTGGTGAATTTGCCAAGTAAGCCTTGTTTGAAACTAATTGAGGTTGACCTTATGAATTCCTTCTTCCATCTCTCCCTGTCCCTGTCCAAACACAAGTTTTTAGATACATTCCCGGCAATTGAGTCATTCTCATAACTATTCCCCAAGTTATGTTTGGTTTGGCTAGAGCTCGGAAAGTCAATGGTTTAGAAATTAAGGATGAAGGCAGAGTGCTGTGAGAAGATGATGCAAAATTAAGGTAGAGAGAATTAGGAAAAGGTAGAAGAAAGAGAAGTACAGAAGTAACTGATGGACTTGAATCTACATACCTGTGGGTTATGCCTGTAATATGGTCAACTTTGTGATGCTGATTGTAGGTTCTTTGAATTTTATATTAAACATAGGTGGTGTTGTAATTACAGAGAGGAAGGCGACGGAATGCTGGTTACTTATTTGTCTGTAGATTTATGAAAAGGAAGGAGACTGACTTTTACCTTACATAATAACTTCGTTGTCATATTTTTTGGGTCTGCAGTAATTTGCAAGTATCTAAAATCTGTTCAGCCATATTTTTGTGGTTGTAAATTACAGATGAGTTTATCATTGTAGCTTAGTTCCTTTTTATCCAAACTTACTTCTTAAAATTCTTTAGGCATTACTTATCAATCGGTTGCCAATTGTGCATTTCTTGCAGATATTTAGTTTCTATTTTGGTTAGTGAATTTATTGGAAATGGCTGCAACTGCAACATCTAGCATGCGTATTGCAACAGCAAAACACTGTGCTTTTGCTTCTTGTACAGTTTCCAAGTCAACCATTGCAGTTTTTGGTAATGCAGGCTTAAAAGCTCTTGTCTCAGATCTCATCTCATCCACACGGCCGTTTTATCAGAGCTTCACCATTGGTCCTGTAAAATTTGAAAAGCTTGTTAAAAAGCAATGTCTGAATCCAGTGAAGGAAGATGAGCCTTTTTCAGGATTGCCAATCGATCTGAGAGGTTTGGCAGATCTATATTTATACATATTGATGCTTGTTCTTGAGTCTTGATATAAGCCCGGCTGATTTCTGATATTTTAGTATCAATGAGGTCTTGCAAATGTGAACTCTTTCAGTATCTGCACGTACTGAATCGCATCCACATAAAAATGAATGAACCTTTTTTCTCAGTGCAGTTCTTTCTCGTTTTCTGATGCAGTTACTGTCTATTTGTTAGTAACTAGCTCAGAATTCCGTGCCAAACACGAGACTGTTTATTAACAGTAATTTATTTTAATTGTTTTAAAATTCATAATAAAATATGTTGCACAATTTTATTATTTTATGATTATTTCATCAAAGATAGCTACGTACTTCAATTTTTGGCTTGAACACACTTGTAATAAAATAAATTAACCCTTATGGTGAAATATCAATAAGCAATGTCATTGTACATATTTATTAATTCGGATTTGGTAACTACGTATGAACAAAAATTAAAAGTTCATTTAGTAAACAAAAAAGAAAAAGTAAATTCTACCGATAAAAATATGCGGAGAATATATTGAGATCAATTTACTATTGCACAAGACATTTTTATTATTTTCTAAGCATCTTTTAAAAATAAATTGGACCTTGAATGCGTTGCCCATAACGTTAATTACATATTAGTAATTTTGATAGAGAAAATTTTGGTCCATATATTTGTTTTTTTTCCTTTAAATCTAATATGTTATTTCCGTCTTTTTTCGATATATGAATTTTTATATTCACATTAAAGATTAGTTTTAAGAATAAAACAGTCATAATAAGTTAGTCTATGGATTAGGCTGAGTTCTAAAATGTTTAGAATTGATTTTTAAACTATACAATCCTTATTATTCTTGAAAAAATTAATCAAATTTAAATTGAAAGGCATCTATCAAAATCATTTTTAGATAATTTTTTTTCTAAGTCTCGAAAGTTGTTTAATCTTAATTGTAACATTAATTTTTTCTTCTAAATCAAAAGTATTATATATATATATATATGGGTTTTTATATTCATATTAGATAGTAATTTTAAAGATACAATAGTCGATGTTAAGTTCTAATAAGTTAATATAATGATAAGGTTGAGTTTTAAAATGATTAGAATTAATTTTTGAATTTTAAGGACATAGTTGCTAGAAAGAAGCCTTAATAGATTAGTATATTGATTAGGTAGAATTTTAGAACAATTGATCACATTTTTTTATTCTATATCTCATAAGTTAATTTTTAGGTCTATGGATTTTAATTTTCATATTAGAAAACACTTTTAAGGACATAATTGTCAATATGAATTCTTAATAGATTAGTATATTGATTAGGTAGCGTTTTAGAATGATTAGAATTAGTTTTTTTTAATTAATTTTCTCTTCTAAATCAAAAGTATTACTTTTGTTTTTTTTTTATATATATGAGATATTATATTCAAATTAAAGAGTAGTTTTAAAGATACAATAGTCAATATTAACTCCTAATAAGTTAGTATAATGAGAAGGTTGAGTTTTGAATGATTAGAATTGGTTTTTTGATTGTTAAGGACATAATTATCAAAAAGAAGTCTTAATATATTAGTTTATTGATTATGTAGAATTTTAGAATGATTGATCACATTTTTTATTCTAAACCTCATAAGTTATTTTTGGGGTGTATGGATTTTAATTTCATATTAGAAAACACTTTTAAGGGCATAATTATCAAAATTAAGTCTTAATAGATTAGCATATTGATTAGGTAGAGTTTTAGAATGATTATAATTAGTTTTTAAATTAATTTTTTCTTTTATATCAAAAGTATTATTTTTATTTTTTAAATATTTGAGTTATGATATTCATATTAAAGAGTGGTTTTAAAGATATAATAGTCAATATTAAGTCATAATAAGTTAATAATAATAAGTTAGTATAGTGATAAGATTGAGTTTTATAATGATTAGAATTAGTTTTGAATTTTAAGGACATAATCGTAAACAAGAGGTCTTAATAGATTAGTATATTGATTATGTAGAATTTTATAATGAATAGAAATAGTTTTTAAATTAAATATGACTTACTAATATATAAAATTTTAAATTAATCTTATAATTGTCAAAATTAAGTCTTAATATATTAGTATATTGATTAGTAGAGTTTTAAAATGATTATAATTAGTTACTTTTTCTTCTATATTTTTTACTACTTTGATGAACAAGGTCATGCTAGATAAATATAAAAGAGAGTTTTAGAGTACACTATCAAGAGAAACTTAGACTACATTATAAATTTTTTAATCGAAAAGTAGAAAAAAAGAAAGTAGAATTAAGATTAAGTATTGTTTTAGACAAATTGTACTCGAACGTTAGAACTTAAAGATAAAAAAAGTTGAAAAAGACTTACTTTGTACTTAATTCTAAAATAAGAGATAGATGAAACTTATTCCATTCGTTCCAAATTATTTGATCATATTTGACGCATGTTTGTTTAAGACATAAGTTTTATTTTATGAATTTCTCATTCTATCTCAAGAGAGAAAGAAACAGGACGAAATTGATTCGATAGAGAAAAATGGGTTGGTGAATAACTAAATGTGAAGAGAGAAGTAGAATAAAAAAATGTCTACAATGGGTAAACATGTAAAAACAACTACAAAATCTTATTTAATTTGAAAACTGATCAATTTTTTTAGGAAAGTCCAAAAAAAATAATCAATTTTTTTTAGACTGAGGGAGTTACAAAATAGATTATTATCAAAAGTAAATAAACTGTAGGGGATATTTTGATCCCCAATAATCATCGTTACAAGAAATGGCCAAAACTGAGTAGAAAAAAACATCATGCGTAATGAATAATACTGAAAATCATAACTGATGATATTTTGAACTTTAGTAGTGATGCTTGCAGGAAAAAAGTGCCAATACTTCAATATAAACACTTGATATTAATTATTTCTAAAAACTTTCTTCACCTTTATCGTTGTACAATCAAACTTATAGTGTTTCGTGAGAGTTTGATATTTGTAGAAAATATTTTGAGACTAATTGCAATGCAATGCCAGTGTACCTTAGACAACAAGATATAATATGGAACAGTCAGAATTTTATTTTGTAGCAACTTGATGTAACGAAAAAATAAGTATGATAAATAGTGTAAAATATTAGTGATAATTGATGTGAAAAATTCGGGTTTGAAAGTAAGACCATGTTTTAAGTAATTAACTTTTCATATTTTAAGTATTTAATTAATAGTTAACAGTTGATTTATTATTATCGCTTAATTATAATACTCCTATTAATTTATTTTAATTATTTTTTAATTAAGATTTAAAATATTCTTATTTCAAATCACTATATATCGTACAAAGCACATGATATATATATATATATATATATATATATATATATATATATATATATATGTTATTAAAACAGTTTATGGAGGAAGACCCTTGCAGTTGTCAGCTTGGCCATGTTTGCCACGTGTAACACCGATTGAGTGATCAACCTTTAACATGTCTCGTTTACTTCTTAACTTCTAATCTTTAATTTGAAGAATGAGTTAAGATTATGCGATGGATTGAGAGCTTAGATAACAGTAAGAAATCATTATTTGTTCTGATTTTACATAGTAGGCCAAGTATTGGAACAATCGCTCAGCTTGTTATCTCCACCATTTTTAGGATACCAAGAAGTTCACGCAAAATCTCATAGGTACTGCAGCCATTTTGAGTAACAACAAAGTGATAATTGTAATATTATCAGTACAGCTTCTATCAAATCACACATCTCCCTTTGACCCTATGGTGCCCAAGTTGATGATAGTTCAGGTTGAATCTTGAAAAGAATTTCATGGATTTTGTAACAAGCACATGGTTTCAAACGAAACAAAATATCTCAAAGTCAAAACAATAGTGAAGAGGAGGTGGCGTCACAGAGCCAAAGGTACAACATATTGATCTATTTAGAAGGCATTAAGTAAAGAAACCATCAGCTGGCTGTCAGTACAGGGCAAGCACAGATAGCAAAAGGATGGAATACGTACAATCAACATTTGGGAATGATCAACCAAAAATCAACCCCATCTGACACTAGGAGAATATGCAAGCTAATATTTACCTTTAACCAAAGAGCTATTTGGTTAAGTGGCAACTCTAGCCACCAAAAGCTAAAATGATTAATTAATCAGCATCTTCTCTACATTCTGCGAGCCAAAAAACTTCCCCAACCCGGGAAGCTCCATAACTGCTACCACTTCATCCGAGCTTACGCTTTCCCTTTCGGATAGCAGCAGCTCTTGCTGCCGAGTCATCACTTTCAGGAGAGTCTTGCACTACTCTCTGTTCCTGCAACACAAGGCCACGATTCCTGGACAATTTTCTGATTGGTGTTGTAGGCAATGCTGCTTTGGTTTGTCCATATGCTAAATCTGGTTGAGAATTGTTTGATACGTCTGCCTGATTCCTATGCGGCATCAACTCCTCTCCATGACCAACAGAATCCACCATCAACTGTCAAGTCATCCAGTGAAGTTTCGTGAAACACAATCTTAGAAAGAACAGTAGCTGTCAAGAGCAAACTCATGCAACACATCCAAACTACCAAAAGACCACACATACAAGAACTTATTAAAGTCATCTTAAATGGATAGGTTATCAAAGGCATTACCTCATACTCACTTTTCCAATACCCACACAGGTACACCCACAAACATAAACTTCATGAATAGAATTTGGAATTCTATTTATTTAACCATTTCAAGCTATGCCTATACATTGATGTTTTCTGCAGGAAGCCCACTCTAGAAGAACTACAAAAAATGACCAATCACAAAAGCAAAATAATGGCACGTTACTTGATATTTTCCCAGTTACCTTCCAATCCCTAAAATCAAATCTGAATACAAAGTGGTTGTAAGAAACCTCCCCAGAGATAACTGCATTGGCAGCTGGAGCATTCCTTGGGGCTAAAAGATACAAATAAATAGTAAGCAAATATACTAAAGACTTCTTGTAATTCCCCACAAATCAAAAAAACCAAAGGATAAAAAGGTAAAATGGAAAAATAGTGGCAAGGGATCATACAAACTAGATGATAGCCCTTCTCATCAACTTTTATTTCAGCCCTTCCATCTTTAACAAGGAAGGATAAAGCAAAGATATTTTCCACTGTTTGAGCAAAGGATGCTCTGTTCACCACTAAATTTTCAAGCTTGACCTTTCGATTCTTCCTCAAGATATTAAACATGGTCGACATATTCTTATCTGTGTCTGTCTTCTCTTCTGCAGTTTCAGCAAGCTGCAAAAGTCAAACAAGAGCTTGAGGAAATAGATAACAGCGCCCGCAAAGATAAAAAAAAGGGAATAAAACAACTGCAAACGATCTAATGTACACAAAACTTATTCGAAGTGAAAAAATATAGTAATGCAGCGAGGAAATGGGCAAAGACAGTCCTGTCACAAAAGACCTCATATGCATGCTTTTCTTCCTCATTTATTCTCTTGGTGGCATACCATAAAGAACAGTGGACTCTTATTGTTTTCATTTCTTCTGTGTCCCCCTCTCACCTCCCCTAATGCTTACTATTATACTGTAAAAGGACAGATGTACCAGACAACAACCAAAAAGGTAATAAATATTCGAAGAAATTGATTTAGCAACATGAAAGATTCAGCTTATGCAATTATGAATCTTTGTAAAAAAATAAACAGAAACCCAACTGCACTGTGCCTGCAATATCTCATGCAAACATAATATCCCCAGCATCTTGGAAAAAAGAATTACCTCCCTTTTTTCCCTGTTACAGCAATTCAAACTACCTAACCGACAATGCATTCAATCATTTCTTTTACCTAGAATCAACTAAAGAAAACGTCAAACTAGAATAAGGCAATCCTTTTACCTCTTCGGGCCGTGCTTTTTCTGTCGGTCTCACTACTCTTTTTCTGTGAACAGCTTTGCGTTGCTTCATCTCAGTACTCATTGGCCCAAGCCTGCAGCAAAGGTGGCGAAGAACTCGCTTTAATGAAGTATATGTCAAAGAAAGAGAGAGGATAAGATGGATGTTATCATGTTATGATATTTACATTGTTGAGCATCCAACACCCCCTCTAAAAATATCAGAGACTGCAAGGCCGAGATCCTTCCAGCGGATCGAGTTGCTACCCTCATCTGTGCTACTACTTGCCCCTCCTTGTTGTCCAAAATCCCTAATCAGACAGTTCACAAAGTCTGCAGGGGTTACTCCATCGCTGCCATGCGCCTTAACTGAAGTTACCAGGGTGTTCGTGATATCCAACAATGCTTCTGCATCAGCAACTTGCTCCCTAGGCTTTTGTACTGTTGATAGAAAAGACAAGCACAAAAAGAAAATAAAAAAAATTAACCATCACTCCACATAACTAGAATCTACTTCCTTAAATTATCACAAAATGTTGCTGTTATCATCTCATTGGAAGCCAACAAGGTGCAAAACAAGTAACAGATGTTCTTAGCAAACTCCTAGCAGCTAAGTTAAAGCAAATCAAAAGTTCTGCATCTAATTCCCGTTCCAATATTTTTGTATACATGCACGTTCCACTCATTACTCATTTGTGAAATACATGGGAAGTAGTTCGATCACAAACTTGTTGAGTTTTTCTTATTTCAACAACTAAGCAGAGTATTATCCAAACTTGTCCTGTTCTTTTTATCTGAATTATCTCAGCAACCAAACAGAGTTGTAGTTTATAGCGCTTGCTCGTTCACCGACAGGCGCACATTACATTTTTCTCTCTAGTATCTCAGCAACCAAATAGACAGATAGTAACCAAACAACTCACACAGACATGCACAAGCACTCAAACGGATACACAGCCAATACGAGTTAAACCCTGCCTGATGTAGCCGATACAAGAACAAGTACCAACAGATATAAAATTACCATGCTGATGCAAACTTTCAACTTCATCAATAATCGACTTGAACTTATCCGAATTCACGCTCGACAAATCATCTCTCTCATCTGCAACAACCAACCAACCACAACAAAAGCGCGCATAAAAACCACAATAAACACAAACCCAAAACCCCCAAAAGAAAAGAAATCAATTACAAGAAAGCGTAAACAGAAATTCAATTCAATTCAATCAAATTAAGATACCAGAAATCAGATTCTTGACGGCGAGGTATCGAGACCGGAGAACCCGCCGTTCAACTCCACTTGTACCCGGTTCGCCATTTTCAGCGACGTTCCTTCTTCGGTTGCCGTTACCAGCACTACTATTCGGCTCGCCTTTTACTATCCGAACCATGGCTTGAGAAGTCGAAGGTGGGTCGAAATTTAAGAACCCTAGAATTGAATCGACATATGAATAAGGGGAAATAATTTAAAGTTAAGTGAGGAGCCAAAAAGACTCAAAATTTCATTCGAGCGCGCTTAAATCACTCTGAAAGTCTCTGGGTGTTGTGTACGATTGTGTCATGTCTTTACTGCGTATTTGTACTGTGCAGTTGATGAGATAGAATGGGTTGGTTTAGTGGGGCTACATCTTTTGCAATCAATGGTTCCTTTAGGAGTGCTGTGATCCTCCCTCTCTCGTTTTTTGATCACAGGAGAGTTGTCGCTGGGCCTGGCTATCCTCCCTCTCTCGTTTTTTGATCACAGGAGAGTTGTCAATGGGCCGGGCTTGGGCCGGCCCGGGCCAGGCCAGGCCCAGCGGGCCTCTAATGAAAAACGGGCCGGGCCGGGCCTAAAACCTGGGATATATGGGCCCAGTCCAAGCTCAGGCCCTAGGCCCAATATTTAGGGCCGGGCCCAATTCAAAATTTTTTTTCCTTTTTTCCCAACTTTTTATTATAAAGACTTCTTCTTCAATAAAGACAAATTGATATTGATTGACCATTAATCACGGATTAAGTACAAAAACTAGTTGTTCTAACCCACACATACTGATTTTAAGTGCAAAATTCAATCTCTTTCGTAATATGGTGTAAAACATGTAAATGTCAAAGAAAAATAGAGTATATCAAACAAAAACAATAACGAGATCGATGAAGATAAAATAATATATTTTCTTATTACATTCAAATTCTTTGGTCATTTAAAGAAACATGGGATTATTCTTCAAGGCTCTTTAACACGTCACCCACTTCATGAAATTAAATTTAGAATTCAATTCACCTCTTTTAGTTTGAAACAAAAAGAATACATAATTTTTATTTATGTTTAGGATACATGATAATTATTTTTATAATTATTCCCTTAGCTTGTGATGTAGAACACAAAGCAAATTTTATAAAATATATTAAATGAAAGTCCACTCAGAAATCATCAAAAACACGTCACAGTCACCACACACCCATACTTCTCTGCGTATGTTAAAGAAAATACTGATCATATGAATTCAATAACACCTCAAAACCTATTAATTTAACTAAAAAGATCCAAAGTATCAAAAAAAAAATAATGTAATAAAATAGACTTAAAAAATAGAAAAGAAAAAAAATTGGGGGGGGGGGGGGGGGCTAACGGGGCCGGGCCAAACCCGGGCCATTTTAAGGCCGGGCCGGGCCCGTTTCTCAAAGAATTCGGCCTGGCCCTGGCCCAAGCCCTAAGGGTTAGGGCCAGCCCGGGCCCAAAAACGGGCCGGGCCGGGCCAGCCCGCGGGCCACCCGGCCCTTTTGACATCTCTATCACAGCACTCTGCTGTAACCAAGGGGGTCCTTATCCATCTTTTGCATATTTTACTATTGTAATGGGGATAATTTTTACCATCGTCATTGATTTTGTTACGATATTTTGAGCATAAGAGAAGAGTCCAAAACGAGATAGGTGGCCTTCAAAATCGTTTCTAAAGACACATCTGGAATTCAGATGACTTTTCTTAAAGTTGATTTGGCGGTTCTCCATTGGCTTGACTCTGTTTACTGAATCCTTTACCTTGTCTTTGTCGGATTTAACCAAGTATCGACTCATAGTGGACAATACCCCAAAATTCATATGATATGACGTGTCTAAATACTTTGAATTCTGCTAGGAGTTGCCTCTTCACAAATCCCCCCCCCCCCCCGGTCATGCGTTATTAATAAGATGTCCCATTCCCCACATGCAGCAGTGGCATCAAATTGGCAATTTTCTTCGATGTATTGTATAATTGGGAGTTGGGACTTGTTTGATTGAGAGACCGAACATCTTTGAAGGATTAACTTAAGCTTTTATTCACCATAAAATCAGTAGAAAGAGAAAAAAGAATCCAAAAATTGTAGAAGTTCTTGCAGCCGTGTTAGCGAGATGCATTGAACGTCGTTGCTATTATTTTCGGTGATCGTTCGGGACCAAATACACAAGTGGAGCATCAACTCCGAAAATTCAAGGTGAGCTTTGAACGTTCAGTTATTGGATCTTTTTTGAAACTTCAGGAGTCTGGACTTTCATGCTTACAGAGTGTGAACTTTCGTGCTCATAGCCTGATTTTAGGTCAACATAATGACAAAATTTTGGATTAAATACACGTTAGTATCTTGAAAAGTACCTCGAAGTCTCACTTGAGGGTCCCAAAGTGGGAGATCGCGAGACCCCCTCCCACGCGATCTCATCCTTCAGCCTCCATCTTCCTTCCCACCTTCAGTCACTCCCCAAGACCACCGTCGACCATCCCACTAGCCAAAACCTTTCATCTAACCTAAAATCCCAGATTGTGTTCGTTATCCTAGTTAGGAATTACCAAATATGAAATCCCAAAATTGTCCATGATGGAAAGAGCTAGATCGTTAGGAATTTGGACGGATGTCCTTACTAATTACAAATTTGAAATTACAGACCCTTATGTGTAAAAAAATAAATTTTGGAACTCTTAAGTGAGACTTCGGTGTACTTTCGGGATACTAACGTGTATTTAACTTCAAAATCTTTTTAGTCAAATTGGCTCCAACCTATGTCTCAGCTCTTTGGTCCGTCTCCTACATTCCTTAGCAAGTGGTATTAGAACATATGATTATAAACTGCTCGTATGAATCTCCAAGCATTATGTGCACAAAAATCTGCTCTCCTGGTGTGATTTTTGGTTCGGAGAAGATCGGTGCACGTGGGGTCTTTGCGGTTTTATCATGAGCTTCGTGCTTTGTAACACTGCTGGTGACCTGTGAGGTGTTATTTCTTGCAAGAGCATTTGAAATGCTGAACAGTAAAGTAGACGTGACAAATGGGTACTCACGAGTCACCCTCAGGTAACCCAAGGTTCCATTAGAAAGAAAGTCGATTCATCGTAATTTTGTTCAAAGTTGTCAAAACATAGTGCTAACAAACAGTAACACACTTGAAAGTGGTCAAAACTTATGTGCATGATATGTATGTACATTCTTGACAAGTGTGGCTACCCACATTCAACACCTGCAACCTACGTTAAAAAAAAAAGCTAGCTCTCTGTATTTTTTAGCAGAAGGTCCGTTATCATTTCGCTCAAGAAATCGAAACACTTTATCTCTTTGCAACTTCTATATTAAGCAATAACACTAGGCTGATTTGATCATCCTCCTGAAACAATGTGGCATTTTGGCTACTTCCTTTAATTGAAGCAATCCAGCATATGGAGTTAAATCAGTGATAAACATGCGACCCTACTATGTGTATCATAAGGCTAAATTGAAGTGAAAAGACACAGGTGACTATGATGTGTAACAACAGATAATTTTAATGGGAGCTTACATTCCGGAAATTAGCCAAGCACATGGAGTTAGACGCAGCTGAAAGTAACTGTCACATTTGCTGAAGATTCAATTCATGCTTGTCTAGCCATCACATGCTCCAAGCACATGAGGGTAGACACAGCTGAAAATTACACGGTGCACACTCAAGGACTGGGTGACCGTCCCGGCGTTCACCACACCGGTCGCACGGGGTCGGGGACCTGTTCTTACTCTTTCTAACAAATGAGAGGCTGTGGGGATGTCTGTTAGTTTCTTTGGTACCTCCAAACTTGATGTTTGAATATTCGTCATCTGGACGAATGCATCTAGTGTGGAAAGATTGATCGCAATCACGACAATGGTAGAGCCAAAACCTTGGGTTAATCTCCTTCTCACAGATTTCGCAATAAAATTCATCTGGGTGGTCTTGGAAAGGGGGATAGGCCAAGGTAAAGGGGTGCTCGTCGTATCTGTGCCAGATTTTTGCAGGCAATAGAGCGCAATAATTGTCTAAGTAGAAATCACAACCGTAACACCCGTATTTCATAACAAAGGAATGACCACCACATGCTTTGCACTGAGAATAAGAACCTGAGCACTGGACAAGGGGGTGCTTGTGAGATTCATGCTTGATTTTGCTAGGTAGGCAAGCACATTCGATGTCAAGGTGGAACATGCAACTTCGACATCTAACCTTGAATCCGTTACAAGACCGACCACACATGTTGCAGTTGAAGAAGTCAGTAAAATCAGAAGGCATCTCGAGGTCGAGCAGATGCTTTGGGTGAAATTGGTGTACCAACTCTCGGGGTAACTCGGAACAGCCTTGGTGGAGAAAGAAGCTGCATTCATCACATCCGTAAAATGGACTTGAAATAGGTCGGAGGCATCCATCACATAGTATTCTTGGGGAGTCATGCTGAATCTCCTGGTTACCTTGAGAGTCAAAAAGCTTTAGTGCATGATCATGACTAAAATGGTTAAGCACTTCTGCTAACTCCTTGTTTCCTAGTAAGACCACCTTGACAAGGTCATCTGATTCCTCGAGCATGGGGAAATGCATAAGATTGGGATCAAGAATCTCAGGCTCTTCATCTCTGCAACCAAAAACTTAACCGTATAAGAATGGGAGGCAAGTTTATGTTTGATACTCATTAGCCTTCTTTTGGAATTGCTAAAAATAACTTAGCTAAGAGTTATTTGACAAGTCAATTGAATGCGAAATCAGTCAAACCTCACGAATTCAGATTCTGTCCTTAAAATTCACCCGATATATGTATATCTATGAGAATGATTACGGAATAGATGGATTAAGAAAGAAAGGGGTGAAATTTGCACCTAAACAAAAGAAACAATTAAGTTCCCAAGATGGAAGGCAAACCTCAACAACTCTTTCTCTGACGCAGCGCACTTGACATGAACATAATATCTGCATTTGGCACAATAGTACACCCATTTGATTGGGTGCACCCTCATATTACAGACACCACAATATTGTTTGAAACTGCGACTTGCGTCTGGAAGAGTACGCTCAAGGATGAGAGGGTGATCGTGATCGCTGCGTGTAATCATGGCCGGAGACCGGGCACAACTTCTGTGTATCCAGAATGGGCAGGTGGTGCATAGGTACGAAAAGTCTTTCTCTTCCACGCCGCAAGCATCACATTGGAACAAAGCTGGCCTCTGGATGGCGATTAAAGGGTGCTCATGACTTTCTTGTTTGATCACGCGCTCCTCCAATACACACGATACGTCGATATCAAAGCCGCAGAGGGAACAATGGTAGGTGAACCATTTCCAAGCGAATCGACAAACATTACAAATGCAGCTCGAAGTTCCATACGGCGGACGTGCTAGGAGGGTAAGAGGGTGTTCAGAATGCATTGGGTGCTTAAGCTCGCGAGGTAATTCTGCACATCTTTTATGAAGAAAAAAGGTACAGTCGCTGCAACAGTATGAGGAGTCTAGGATTGATTTTTGGCAGCCATAGCAGACAACTTCTTCCCCATCATTCTTCTGCTCTTCAGTGAGGATCAACGGATGCTCATGGCTGAAGTGTATTAGCTCCATAATTTTCTTCGTTTCTCCCTCTTTTTGAATGATGCAGTTACAGGAAAGGATGGAAGTCATGAAATGCATACAAAAGACGAGGCAACAAGTCTGGTAATTAATGGGCAAAGTCAACAATTAACTCTTCATTCCTATCGAGGAACTATGTACAGCATGACGGACTTGAATATATGAGTAAAGTCAACTCTTTTGTTCATTAGATATTCAAATGAAAGACTAGAAGTTGAACAGCTGAATGCTAAATTAAGCTTCAAGTTACTACAAACTAATAAGTCAAATGTGGTGCAAACCATTTCAGTTTTAATTTTGTAGCTATTAACAGGCCAAGGGGTCAACATTAAAGCAACTGCAAAGCTGCCAACCATTTCAAAACTTTCTTATTCTTTATCAAACATAATGGCACAATAATGCAAATAAAAGACTATGATATCCTTCACTTTTACTTGACTTAAACAAGTAGTCTTACGCCATCTCATAAATGAGCAGCATGCCTTCCACTGCTACCAAATCTACACATTCGTTGAACCAAGAGGGATGGGATTGATGAGTAATGATAGTACACGTTCTTTAGTTTCCCTGTCTTCGATACCATGACCATCTCCATGCTGACACATTCATTGAGAGCCATCCTTGCGAGGTTTATTGCAGCGCCAATAAAGGTTTGATTGAAGAGAGAACTTGCAACTCGATCTTCATTCATTTTCTTCCAAGTCTCACTAATAAGATGTCTGATGTGTTCACCTGCATCTTCTTCTGAGGCACCGGTTTCATGCATGTAACACTGGATTGATTTAGGGTCGTCGCCTCTTTGTAGCTCATCCTGGATCCATGCAATAGTCAGGAAACTAACAATTTGTACAAATTGGTGAAACTCTTGTGGTTTTGTTTACGACTTATAACAAGATGTTGACTACCACGTAAATAGAATTTTTCATATGCCAATAAACTACTTATCCAAGCTCGAAAACCCTCTAGAACTCACTCCATTCTAGGATATACCATTTTGAATACTAACACTCCACCCCACCAAAAAGCAAAAAAGGAAAATTCCATACGAAATGTTTCATAGTTGCTAAATTCAATGGCATATTAATTTCTAGTAATGTTCATGTACAAAGTAACACCATAGTGGACTGCTAATTTCTGGTTTTATTCAAGGCTCTGGCTGTTCAGCACTCTACTCTTCAAGCTTGAAGTAGAGGAATCGATAGAGAAGTCTTTCCAAAGGATCGATAGAAAAGTAACTTGAGCTTCTTGTCCAAAAGGTTAAATCTCAACAAAAATAATTCTTATACCTGTTCAATTCTGCCACTAGCTTTTTACCAAAGAATTGAAAGTAATTCTACAGTAGAAAGAAAATATCCACAGATAACTTGTTTGTGCCACGGCCTCTTAAGTTGTTTTTGCTAGTTTGTATCAAGAAAACGCCATATTCAGTATGCTACTTTCAAAACACGGATTTTTGTAAGCGTGTTCTCTCCTCCCACTCCTTTCCAACTCACGCCGGATTGACCCTTGTTAATTTACCTCTCGCCTAACTTAGAATCATGTAGGGTGTGACGGAATACAACTTGCATACCTTTGACGTTCCAAGATCATCGGAAAGTCGCAAGATCATAGATGACCAGCGGATTATATTGGGATATTTCTCCAAATATGTCAAAGCTTCTTCGGTTGTTGGGTTGTTCGCAAAAAAATAGGCACGTGTGAGAGTTGGTATATATCCACTATTGTACCACTTCGCCTCCAGCAAGTAAGATTTACATAAATCTGTCCACTGCAATAATAAAAAGTTAGCATTACCAATGATAAAACTATATCAAGATTCAAGATTGGAGAACAAGTAATGTTCTTTAAAAACATAACTGAAGGAACATAAGAGACTGAAGTTAGCCTGCAGTAACTCGTTTTTAAAGTAAGGAATGGTATTGAAACCTCGCTCTTTCAATGTGTCAGTAACCCATTTCATTGATCGAATAACAGAGCCCGAGAAAACAAATCCTCATATAGTCTGGAACTCTTACCATTTCATTGACATCCCATCTGCAAAGATTTGATTAAATCTCAAAGTTTCTTGGAAATCAATTTCCATGCTAAAACACCATCGATTCATGCACTATCGATTCACAAATATCCATATTGATTTGTTGGTTGCCAACAATATGCTGAAACAAACCCTTCTCTGGCTTCTTAACAAATGAAAGTGGTACCAGAATCCATGATAACACTTGGAGTACAGTTCTTGCCGTAAAGTTGAGCATGGAGGTTTAAGTTGTGCTCTCGACCGGAATTTGGGGCTCTAGACAGAGGTGCCATCACTAGCTGTGGTGCAAAATAATATCACTGGTTGGGTAATGAATGCTAACACAAACTGAAAATTGTCTCAACTATTTTTGTGCTGGTGTTATTTATGCAGCTTCCATTCATAAGTATGACTAGAGAGTGATCTGGTGGAAGTCATTGTGCAATCAGAAGATCGGGAGTGATCTTGTTGAGACACAAGACAGCATGTATTACTTTCTGTATGCCCCATCCTGCTATCTCCATTACCAGGTGCCTTGTCCTGCTATCAGTTTTGGTATATGCCATTCCCAAGCTGATACATGTATAGCCTATCAAAGCAAGGGAATAGGTTTAACAAGAAGGGATAAAACACGATCTTTAGTCACATCGTCGTCAATACCACGGTCATCTCCGAGCTGATACATGCATTGAGCCGTCCTCGTGAGATTTACTGCAGTATCAATGAAAGTCCCACTAAAGGAGGAATCAGAAAGCCGACCTTCGTTTATCTTCTTCCAAGCCTCGCCAATTAGGTGTTTTATGTACTTATGTGCATCAGCTTCGGAACAACTGGTTTCATTCATGTAGCATTGTGTTGATTTAGCGCTGTCACCTATTTTCAACTGATCCTGAACCATGGTAAAACAAATGAGACCATCAAATTTGTTTCTTTCTTGATTATATATCTCTATACACGTTTGCTAACAAAACCTATTTCTTTAAACATCTTGAGGCTCTATACAGATTATGTCATAACTAGAAATGAAAAGTTTTTCCAATCATACAGGAATGTCTATGGTGGATGAAGTACACGATTTTTAGTCCGTTTTTTGCTTGAATGCCGCGACTTTGGAGGTTCTTCAGCATAACTGACTTGGAGGGTACTCCTCACCTAAAAATCTCTCCGGAATCCCACATCTAATGTAGTCCGAAAGTTTTGAAGCAGAAAAGTAGTGAAAAGAAAGTATTGTTGAGTTTTTCCCTCTGATCATACTTCAAGATTGCAAGCTTTGGAGCAGAAAGTAATGAGAAGCAAGTATTTTTTTACTTTCTTCCGCTAGATTCTGACTTTACGAGAAAAAAAACTGAGTTTCATTCCACTCATAAAACTTCACAACTTCTCTCTTGAGAGGGTTTTATAATGGTTTGGCAAAGTGTCTTTTGCAAAAGTTTCATATTTGGACCAGTTCTCCTTCTCCCCCGTGAAAAAACTCTTAAAAGAAAGATATATAGGTCTTGTTAGCAATCTTTCAATCCAGACAAAGTGCTGCGGAGAATGTGAGGAACTTAGCTTGCTTACCTCTGATGTTACCAGGTCATTTGAAAGTCTGACAATCATTGATGACCAACGAACTATATCTGGATGCTTCTCCAGGCAATCCGATGCCTCCTTTGTCATTGGATTTGCGAATGAAATATAGGCGTGCACTGACGTTAAAGGAGCTCCTACTGAAATGGAAGCATTCTCGATGTATTCCTCAAATGCTGGTGTATATCCAGGTTGCTTTTAGTAAGTAAGCTCTACATAAGTCTGCCCACTTAAATTCAATGTGCCGATATTATTAGGAAACGAAAACAGAAACAATGGACGATAGAAATCATAAGACAACCGAAAAAGTGTTTCACAGATTCTGTTTAAGAGAGTCTCACAGAAAAAGGTGTTTCACAAAACAAGAGTTCCAGAGTCAGACTTTACCGCGTTTTTGAGGTATGAAATATTGAGAGTTAATCTTGATTCTACAAAGTTATGACAATTGACGAGGAAGAATCAAGACGTGAATAAATGAAGAGAAATTGAAAAGTGAAAGGTTTGAAGAGTTATGTTTAGGATATTAAAAGAGTCTTTAATGTCTTAGTATAAAAAGGTGTACCACCTAGTCATTTTAGATGTGTGAAAAAGTGAAGTGTGAAAGAGTATTGTTGTGAAAGAATGAGTGAGTTAGTTTTATGAAATAGATGTGTTGATTGAGTAAGAGAAAAAATATCAAAGAGTGTTTCTCCTCTCCACATCCTCCTCCTCTACCATAATACTCTAAAGTATTTCCGCTGCAAAGATACATTTCACTTATATTGTGCCCACCACGCAACAAAGTAGTATCAGAGCTGAGGTTCTAATGGCGGCAACAAGTGGAACATTTCCTTTCCCAAAGCTTGTGAAAGGCAATTATGAAAGGTGGAGCATCCAAATGAAAACCTTTCTTGGTGGTCAAGATGTTTGGGAGGCCATAGAAGAAGAATATGTGGAACCGGAAAACTTGGCCTATGCTAGCCAAGACGTGAAGAAGGCTGCCAAAGAAGCCCGAGTGAAAGATCAAATGGCTCTTTCACTCATCTAACTTGGCGTCGATGACAATATTTTTGAGAAGATTGCACAGGCCACCACCGCGAAGAGAGCATGAGATACGTTGGAAAATGTTTTTAAAGGCATCGATAAGGTGAAAAATGTGCGACTCCAAAGCCTTCGAGGTAAATTTGAGTCTTTACAAATGAAAGACTCCGAGATGATATTTGACTACATCTCTAGAGTTCTATCGGTTGTGAACCAACTTGAAAGAAATGGTGAAGAGATGAAAGATAGTCGGGTGGTCGAGAAGATCCTTTAATCTCTTGATCCAAAATTTGACCATATAGTTTTTGCTATCGAGGAGTCCAATGACACCGAGACTATGACGGTCGATGAGCTCTCGGGAAAATTGCAAGTCCATGAGGAAAAAATCAAAAGGAGGAACAAAGAGCCTATTGAGCAAGCTCTTGAGGCCAAGATGAATACCAACAAGAGAAAAGACTACACAAATAAGAATCAAGGTGGTCGAGGTAGAGGCCGTGGACGAGGTCATGGCAGAGGCCGTGGTGTACCAACTCAGTACAACAATAATGAATCGGGTTCAGAATTTCGTCCATCAAGAGGACGGGGTCGAGGAAGAGGTGGTTATTATTAATGCCAAAACAAGAAAGATGTTGAATGTTTCACATGCCATCGATATGGACACTATTCTTGGGAGTGTCGAGACGAACAAAAGGAGGAAAATGTGAAGGCCCATTATGCGGAGGAAAATAAGGTGGGCGATGACACGGTCCTGTTGGCACACGATGGATCAAAAGAAGAAAAGGAGAATTCTTGGTATTTCGATACCGGCGCCAGCAATCACATGTGTGGCTATAAATACATGTTTGTCAAGATGGATGAATCAATGACGGGAAATATTACATTTGGAGACATGTCCAAAATTCCGGTCAAAGGCAAAGGTAAAATTATGATCAAATTGAAGAATGGAGCCATCAGTTCATCTCAAATGTTTATTATGTTCCGGAGATGAAGACAAACATTTTGAGCATGGGTCAACTGTTGGAGAAAGGTTACGACATCTATATGAAAGACAAAATGTCTTTATTTGAGAGATGATAGAGGGAGTTTAATCGCTCGTGTTTCAATGTCGAGCAATAGGATGTTCTTGATGAATATCCATCATGATGTGCCTAAATGTTTGAAGGCCTGTTTTGATAACCAATCTTGGTTATGGCATTTGAGACTTGGACATCTCAATTTTGGAGGTCTAAAATTGCTATCGACGAAGAATATGGTAAAAGGATTGCCATTAATAGATTAGCCAGACCAACTCTGTGAGGGTTGTCTTGTTAGGAAGCAACATCGACACAGTTTCCCAAATAAGTCAATATCGAGAGCAAAAGTGCCGTTGGAGCTGATACACACTGATGTGTGTGGTCCAATCGATCTAGTATCTCTTGGTAAGAACAGATACTTCTTACTGTTCATTGATGAGTAGGAAAACATGGGTCTATTTCATCAAGCAAAAGTTAGAGGTGTTCTCAACCTTCAAAAGGTTTAAGGCTCTTGTGGAGAAGCAGAGTGGGTATCAAATCACGGCGATGAGATCTGATCGAGGTGGAGAATTCATATCTAAGGAGGTCAAGGCATTCTGTGAAGAGAATGGCATCCGTTGACCGCTTACCATTCCATATTCACCCCAACAGAATGGAGTGGTGGAAAGAAAGAATCGGTCGATAGTGAACATGACTAGAAGCATGTTGAAGAGCAAGAATCTGCCCAAGGAATTTTGGGCTGAAGCAGTCGATTGTGCGGTCTATTTATCGAATCGATGTCCAACAAGAAGTATGTGGAATCAAACACCGCAAGAAGCTTGAAGTGGATACAAGCCAAGTGTGTCCCACTTGAAAGTATTTGGAAGCATTGCATATGTGCATGTTCCTGATCAGCAAAGGAAGAAGCTCGATGATAAAAGCAAGAAGTTTATCTTCATCAGTTACAGTCAAGAGTCAAAAGGGTACAAGTTATACAACCCTATTGACAAGAAAATGAAAGTCAGTTGAGACGTGACTTTCAATGAGAAGAGCTCGTGGGACTGGACTGATCGAGACAAGGAGCAGTATGTCTTCTATCCGATCGATACGGATAAAAATAAGGCAGAAGAAGAGTCGATTGAACCTGTGACTCCTTTGAGTCCCGTATCTCCGACTCAATTGAGTCCATCATCATCATTGGTCGATAGTCCTGTTAAGGCAGGACCACAAGGCACGAGATCTCTATAGGAGATTTATGATGACTTGAACCAGAACCAATGCATGTTCTGTCTTTTTGCTGATACTGAGCCAATCGATTTTAATGAGGCATCAAGAAGTGAAAAATGGAGGAAAGCCATGAATGAAGAGATTGGTGCCATTGAGAAGAATGATACTTGGGAGCTGAAGACTCTTCAATAGGGAAAGAAGCCCATTGGTGTAAAATGGGTTTATAAAGTGAAGAAAAATTCCAAAGGCGAAGTTGAGAGATACAAAGCTAGGCTTATTGTCAAAGGATACAAGTAAAGGGTTGGAATAGACTATGATGAAGTCTTCACCCCAGTCACTCGATTGGAAATGATACGACTGTTGATATCTCTAGCAGCTTTAAACAAGTGGAATCTCTAGCAGCTTTAAACAAGTGGAAGATCCATCAAATGGATGTGAAGTTAGCTTTCTTTAATGGTTTTCTTGATGAAGAAGTCTATACCGAACAACCCGAAGGACATGTTGTTCAAGGCCATGAAGACAATGTTAAGGTCGAAGAAGGCCCTGTATGGGTTGAAGCAAGCGCCGAGGGCGTAGAACAGTCGCATTAACAAGTATTTTCAAGAGAGAGGCTTTAAGAAATACCACATGAGCATGCCCTCTACATCAAGATGAATGGAAATGATGACATCTTGATAGTCTGTTTATATGTCGATGATTTAATTTTTACTGGCAACAATGTGAAAATGTTTGATGATTTCAAGAAGGAAATGACCAAGGAGTTTGAAATGACTGATATCGGCTTGATGTCATATTATCTTGGGATCGAGGTAAAGCAAAGAGATAATGGAACTTTCATCTCGCAAGAGGCATATGCAAAAGAAGTGTTGAAGAGGTTCAATATGAAAAATTGCAACCCAATCAGTATTCCCATTGAGGTTGAAAATAAGTTGTCGAGACAAGTCAAAGAAGGTCCAATCGATTGGACCTTGTTCAGAAGTTTGGTTAGTAGTTTGAGTTATTTGACATGCACAAGACCTGATATCCTATATGCAGTTGGTTATATCAGTCGATATATGGAGAATCTGACAACTTATCATTTCAAAGTGACGAAAAGGATACTTCGGTACCTTAAAGGTACAATTGATCTTGGCACATTTTATCCTACATCAGGTGATATGAAATTAGTGGGATATAGTGACAGTGATTGGGTTAGAGACGTGGATGATCGAAAAAGTACAACTTGATTTGTTTTTTTATTTTGGTGAAGCAGCATTCGCATGGACATCAAAGAAGCAATCGATAGTGATTCTATCGACATGTGAAGCTGAATATGTGGCTGCAACTTCGACTGTTTACCATGCGCTGTGGCTAAGAAGTTTGCTTAAGGAGCTAGTTTTATTCAAGATGACTCGACACAAAGTTATGTCGATAATAAGTCAGCCATAGCTCTTGCTAAGAATCCAGTCTTTCATGATCGAAGCAAGCACATCGATACAGTGTTTATGTATTTTTAAGATCTTTAGCGACGGAATAAAACCGTCATTAGAAGTTCGTCAGAAAAACCCCGCTTTCACCGACTGATTTTTTTACCGACGGAAGTATTCCGTCGCTTATATGTTTTGGAAAAAGTCATCGAAAATTATAAAAACTTATAAAATATTTATGGATGGTACTATTCGTCGGTAAAAATTCGTCGGTAAAACTGTTTAATGACGGAATATTTCGTCGTTAAACAGTTTTACCGACGAATTTTCATCAACGGTATTTTCCGTCACTGAAAAATATTTTAGCGACGGAATATCTTCTATCGCTAAAAGTCCGTCGTTAAATCCCTCTTTTCTTGTAGTGAAAGAGAGAAGAAAGATAAAAAAAATTATAGAAGTAATGATGAGAATGTAAAGAATGCGCCCAAATATAAAATGGAAGCATTTAACTTTTAAGAAGGCATGCTGTAACAAGCTAGTCTATTCCCATGAAGGCTTTGAAAATGAGGTTAAAAGGATTTTGATTGATGTGGATGATGATCACGCGATGAGTGTTGCAACACATACTTATAATACATCACAATGTATAAAATAACCATCACTTAAGAAATACTTACCAAAAAATGAAAATAATTTCTCCTAACAAAATGGGTAAGTATCCTGGCCTCTAGAAAATAGGAACACATTTTACATAAAAGCTAATTTCTTCACATGAGAAAATAATTATCCAAACCTGCATTCATCATCATCTCCTTTTTGCAAATAATAATTAGCAATCTTGAGCGATTAAGTTGCAATTTAGTTAAAACCAAGGCCACGTTTGACTCGATTTTTTTTTTCTATTTTTTTTTCAGTATTAAAAATTGAAAAAAAAAAGTGCGTTTGGTAACCATTTTTTTTTCCTTCTCCAATTTAAAAAACCAGTTTTTAAACTGAAGAGTAAAAAAAAACTCCAAAAACTATTTTTTTTTTCACTTTTGGTTTTTTTTTAAGACCACCACCACCACCCTCCCACCGCCGGCAGCCACCTCAGGCGACCACCCCCGGCAGCCGACAGCCACCTCCGGCCGCTAGCGACCACCGCCGGCGACTGCCGGCCGCTGGGGACCACCTCCTGCCTCCGGCGACCACCGCCGCGCGACTGTAGGCAGCCACCTCTGGCGAATGTTGGCAGCCACCGGTGACTGCCGGTAGCCACCTCCAGCCGCTGGCGACCACCGCCGGCGATTGTTGGCTGCCGGCAGCCACCTCCGGCCGTCGGGGACCACCGCCGGCGACTGCAGGCAGCCACCAGCCACCACCGGCCACCACCGCTACGTCCCACCACCGCCATCGCAAACCACCAAAAAAAAGTCAAAATATAAAAGGTTACCAAACACCCAAAAAAAAAACTAAAAAAAATAAGGATTATCAAACACCCACTTATTTTTGTAAAAAAAAAAAAAAATAAGCTACTCTATAAAAACTGAAAAAAAAAAAGTTTTGTCAAATCAACCCCAAGTCTTGAACCTTTTAAAGTGTGATTGGATAAAAAATTATAAACTAATATGAAGTTTAGAATCCCTTCATTTTAAAATCCTTATGTTTTGAAATCACAGAATTTGCAGAGTTTAATGTTTGACAATTTTTGCAGATGTGGTGTTGTATGACAATAATTGGTTATGAAATAAATAAATTACAAGTAAATTGGTGAGACAAAAGACGGAAAATAGATGGGTGGGAAAGGACCGGGAGAGAGAGTGATGAACGGTTGACTAAGTAGAAACGCATATGAAAAAAAAAAAAAAGGCTTGAACAGGGGAAGGTGGTTATCCACTCTTAGTCTCTTATGGATTTAACAGAAAACTAGTCTAGAGTGGTTATCCTCAAATCCCTTAAATCCTTTCTAAAAATTCACGTATCCTTGTTACTGAACAATGGATTTTATTCAAGAGAATTTCAAGTCTCAGCCAAATTGAAAGTTTTAATTGAAATACCTCATCCATTGATTGAGTACTTATTGATGGTAAATGTATTTGTTGGGTGCAGACAATATGCTTGAACAAACCCTTCTCTCTGCCTTCTTAACAAATTAAATTGGTACCAGAACCCATGATAACACTTGAGTACAGTTCTTGCCGAAGACTCGAGCATGGAGGTTTAAGCTGTGCTCTGGACGGGATTTTGGGGCCACTAGACAGCGGTGACATCACTAGCTGTGGTGTAAAATAATAATCACTGGTTGGGTAATAAACTGGTGACACAAACAGAAAATAATCTCAACTGTTTTTGTGTTTGTGTTGGTGTTATTTATGCAGCTTCCATTCATGAAGACGTAGGGTAGTACGAACATTATCATATCTTATTATCTCTTACAACTTAATGACAGAATTAGCTGTGCCTAACTAGAGAGTGATCTGGTGGAGGTCATCGTACAATCAGTTGTGCCCATCCTACCAGCTCCATTATTAGGCGCCTCGTCCTGCTACCTCCATTATTAGGTGCCTTGTCCTGCTATCAGTTTCGGTGTATGCCATTCTTGAGCTGATACATGCATTGGGCCCATCAAAGCAAGGGAATAGGTTTAACAAGAAGGGACAAAACACGATCTTTAGTCACATCGTCATCAATACCACGGTCATCTCCGAGCTGATACATGCATTGAGCCGTCCTCGCGAGATTTATTGCGGTATCAATGAAAGTCCCACTGAAGGGGGAATCAGAAAGCCGACCTTCGTTTATCTTCTTCCAAGCCTCGCCAATTAGGTGCTTTATGTACTTTCGTGCATCAGCTTCGGAGCAACTGGTTTCTTTCATGTAGCATTGTGTTGATTTAGGGCTGTCGCCTATTTTCAACTGATCCTGAACCATGGGAAAACAAATGAGGCCATCAAAATCGTTTCTTTCTTGATCATTTATGTAAAATAATATGGCCCTATACACGTTTGCTAACAAAACCTATTTCATTTAATATCTTGAGGCTCTATACAGACTATGTCATAACTTTAAATGAAAAGTTTTTCCAATCATACAGGAATGTCTATGTGGATGACGTACACGATTTTTAGTCCGTTTTTTACTTGAATGCTGCGACTTTTGAGGTTCTTCAGCATGACTTGGAGAGTACTCCTCGCCTAAAAAATCTCTCCCGAATCCCACGTCTAATGTAGTCCGAAAGTTTTGAAGCAGAAAAGTAGTAAAAAGAAAGTATTATTAAGTTTTTCCCTCTGATCATACTTCAAGATTGCTGCAAGCTTTGGAGCAGAAAGTAATGAGAAGCAAGTATTTTTGACTTTTTTTCCGCTCGGTTATTACTTTACGAGAAAAAAATCTGAGTTATCATACTTCTAGATTCCAAGCTTTGAAGCAGAAAGTAATGAGAAGCATGTATTTTTTACTTTCTTTCGCTCGGTTCTGACTTTAAGAGAAAAAAACTGAGTTATCGTACTTCTAGATTGCAAGCTTTGGAGCATAAAGTAATGAGAAGCAAGTATTTTTTACTTTCTTTCGCTCGGTTCTGACTTTACGAGAAAAAAAAAAACTGAGTTTCATTCCACTTATAAAACTTCGCAACTTCTCTCTTGAGAGGGTTTTTATAATGGTTTGGCAAAGAGTCTTTTGCAAAAGTTTCATATTTGGACCGGTTCTCCTTCTCCCTTGTCAAAGATCACTTGAAAGATCAATCCAGACAAAGTGCTGCCGAGAATGTGAGGAACATAGTTTGCTTACCTGTGATGTTACCAGGTCATTTGACAGTCTGACAATCATTGATGACCAACGAACTATATCTGAATGCTTCTCCAGGCAATCCAATGCCTCCTTTGTCATTGGATTGGCGAATGAAATATAGGCGTGCACTAACGTTAAAGGAGCTCCTACTGAAATGGAAGCATTCTCGATGTATTCCTCGAATGCTGGTGTATATCCTTTGTGATACCAGGTTTCTTCTAGTAAGTAAGCTCTACATAAGTCTGCCCACTGAAATTCAGTGTGCCGATATAATTAGGAAACCAAAACAGAAACAGTAGATGATAGAAATTAAGAAAACCAAAATAGTGTTTCACAGATTCTGTTCAAGAGACCTTTTGTCTCTGAGGAAAAGGTGTTTCACAAAACAAGAGTTCCAGAGTCTAGACCATACCGCGTTTTTAAGGTATGAAATGATGCAGGAATCTTGTTCCTTAAGCGCATCGTAAGCCATTTCATTGGTGAAGTTGTAAAGAGCGAAGAAACAAATCTTCATGAAGTCTGGAAGTCGATCCAGTTCATTGATGTCCCACCTGAAAGCAGAACCCAAATGCTTCTGAGATAAAACTTTGGGTTAAATATGGATATAAATGTCAGTATTTAAACCTCCATTATCACTTTACAAACCTCTCCACGGCATTGGTGAAAAGTTCAAGTTCTTCCAGGGTACCATACGCATCGTAGATATCATCAATTACTGTGATCAACGATATGAGCCTCGTGGTCATCTTCCTCGTGTATTGCAATTGAGGCTCAAAGTTAATTCCCACGGTCCAGAAAAAGTTCTCCATTAACATGTCCCTAGCAAAGCTCAACTTTTCTCCTAAACCAGTACCCTTCCACCATCTACATATACAGCAAAACATTGGAAAGCATCGAAATAGAAAAATAAAATTTGCTAAAACAAAAGCCAGAAGAGAATAATTAAACATGTTAAACAACTCAGAAGCATTGTTCTTGTTCGGAGCCGGTAGCTTTTCGCGGTTATCTACCACCAGTGGGATGTGCCAGTGAGTCACGTGCATGTGTGATGCATGAAGCTTTCAGAAGTGCAGTCATGAACGGTAATATTCAACTTATAAATACCTTGAAGTGCGCTTTAGATCTTCTTGGTGAGTGACCTGTACCATGTTGAAATCCAATTTAGCAAGCTCGAGCAATGTAGTGTTTATGTCTTGTGTCCTTTCATAAACATCTATAAACCACCTCGCCTCCAGTCTTGGCATCCTCCAATGCAGCGGTAGCTCCAAGGCATGACTCACAAATGTGGCAAGATTCTGATCCATCTTCTGGTCCTTCAGGCTTTCCGTGAGATGTTTAGCTGTAAAATGTCTAGCCTCGTCCAAGAGATCTTCACCCCTGACTGAAAGGTATGATGCTTCATACAGGTATAACATCCCCCTCGTATCCTCACAAAGACACAACTTGAAATTCCTAGCTTCATCCTTAAAACAGTTAAAAACGTCTGCAACCAACAATATGCACGCTCAAACATAATTAAGCTAACCACAACTTACAAACAAGGAGAAAATTGTTGAAAATTTTAGGCTTTGATTTGTACTATCTATAACAAAAAATACGAGCAATAGTGAGAGATAAGACATAATAATAATAAATAACTAAAAGTAATTCGGTATAAACTCTAAATAAAATTGTGTAATCTATAGTAGTAAAAGGATATAAAAAGTTGATCCGTGAGAGTCACGGCAAAGTCGCTCTCCTAAAGATCTACGCCTCTCCATGTGTAAGTGTTGAAGGCAAATAAAGTCTCCAAAATAAAACTCACTGACACAGTTGTGTCTCCTCCATGTGCAAGTTTACAGGAAGACGGTACGAACCAGTTCACGATCATGTTGCCCAAATATAAAATACATATGATAGACATATATGAAAATATACCGTGATAATAGAGTAGAAAAATACCAAGTTAGGTAGCATAGTAGCTTCAAGTATATTTTTCTATCTCACGCCCCATACTCTTATATGCATGATCAATCATAATCGATTTATTGGCCACATATATATAGTAAGCTTAAAAGTTTTGTAACTCATAAAATAATAATAACCATTCTCAACAATGTCAAATAATAAAGTATATTATACACACCATGAATCAATATGAGTTAATCATATTCATTATTACATTTGTAACTCATTTCATAATTTACATGTAAGTAAATATCATATAGCCATAAATTGCAATATAATGTACATTTTATTTTATTAAAATATTCTAACAATCCCCCACTATTTTGATAAAATAAAATGATAATTTAAAATACTTAAAAAGTCACTGATGAAATGTTTATAAAGTCTCATAATTCCAACAAAATTTAAAGCATTGAAAAACATATCAATAAAATATCATGATAAATACATAAACCTCTATTTTTTTTCATTATCATTAAAATCATGATTTGTATTTCTATAACAAAATATTACTATTTTTCTCTTTCGCAAAATGGTTCTCTAACATTATAAACTCGTAAAGCAATAAAATTAGAAAATACAGAAATAAGATGGGCAACTTGTACTATGCAATATATATGTGTTGATGCCTTCCGGCTTGAACCAACATTTAGTGTCGACAACTTTCATTTGAGAGAGCCGTAATGGACTACGCCTTGAATTAAGTCTCTTGATCAAACTTCAGTTGTCACACACAATATTAATATGGGACTTAAAATTGTTGAAGACCTCTGCAGTCAACAATGTGCACGGTCAAATATAAGCTAATTAAAACTAACAAACAAGGAGAAAAGACACAGGCACACATTCTTTTTCCTCGTCAATTTTTTTTCGGGTTAAACTACCTTGAGGCACATCAAATCCATGCTGCCTATAGAGTCTGAACTCAAGAGCTATAGCATACAAATCTGCCTCTTTGTTCCATCTATCGCTTTTGTTCGTGTTGCTGTGTATGCGCTCCAAGTTTCTTTTTATCTCAACCTCAAAATGATAAGATATACCAAGCCTATGCAAAGTGTCAATTAACTGGAATTTGTTCAATGGCTCCTCCACTTGGTCAAGCATCCTCCTAATATCTCGCTTCAGTGTGTCAGCTCGCCTCGTGTAATTATCTCCCTACAGAAAGGATGACCAATGGATAGGTAATAAATGAACTTGATACTAAAGAGAATTCCAAATTAAACGGGCCGACAATAAATGTACTCGTTACTAAAAAGAAATCCAAATTAAACGGTTGTCAATATATTAACTCGTAGTCCATCCGTCCTTTTCAAAGAGACTTTTTTAATTGGTGTGTCACTATTAGATATCTTCGTTACGAATTCCAAATTAAAAAGCCGCCAATATATTAACCCATATTCCTTCCGCCCTTTTCAAAGAGATATTTTTAGTTGGTGTGCCTCTAGATCACATTTGGAGACAGATTACTAATTCTCATACTAACAATATAACTTGCCTTTAATTGAATTGAGGGGAGAGAAGAAACTAATGGACCACATTTAAAAAAAGGATGGAAAACAATATTAATGTATTTTGAAACAAGGTCTCTCAAATTTGGATAGAGGGACTACCACAAAACTGCTGGTAAGTGACTCCACATAATCATGATCCCACATTGGGGGATGGTAACTGGCTAATCGCCTTGCACCGGTCTGAACGCACGCAGGGAAAACAGCCTTGGCATGGACGAAGCGTGGGAATCTGCCCCCATTGTGTGCTTCCTTAGAGATGTTGCTTTCAGGGAAAAGCTTAGGGAAGGTGCAAAGATGGGTTAGAGCCATTGCGCTGATGGGTTTCTCGGAAAGCTGGTTGAAGGTATCAGCTAAGTGCTGCTACTTTTATAGACTGAGTCGGGCTATTACAAAGGTGCTGCAGCAAACTCGATAGTGTGGAAAGGTAGAAAGTCAGATGCTTTTTGTACATGTTATTTGTTTATTAAAGTAGGAGGCCAAGGGAATCAAACTTCTTAAGATCCTTCTTTCATGCTTAACGTTCTTCATGTGGAATCATATACAGGTCAACGTTCGCCCACCATATGAGAACCAGGCGTACTACACGTGATTCAAACAGTGCATACGTACACACAAGAGATCCCACCTCTATCAAGTCTACCTAGAGTTGTCAAAGGGCCGGGCTTGGGCCGGCCCAGCCCAAGCCCATCGGGCCTGCTGTGGGGCCGGGCCGGGGCCGGGCCAGGCCGGGCCTGCCGAAGGCAAACCTAGGCCCAGTCCAGGCCCTGGCCCTAGGCCCAATAGCTAGGGCCGGGCTTGGGCCGGGCCCGGGCCCTTTTTTTTTTTTCTTCTTGTTATTCAATTTTAAATTTCATCTCTAGGCAATATTCACAATTTAACGAACCTAATCTTTATCCTTTTATTTCATTATAAGTAATATACATATATATGTATGTATGTATATACATATTTATTTGTTAGCCATTATATTTTTTATTATATGTTAAACATTTTCATACTCTTCTTGGTGAGCTTTATTAATAAAATCTTAACACATAACAATTTATATAGAAAAATAATAAATGTATTCATAGGCCCTCCTCCTTTTATCCGGGCTTGGGACCGGCTGCTTGTAAACAAACAGGCGAAGTTACCTATTTTTTTATATATACGAAAAAATATATATCTTGCTTGTAAAAATTTATTTTATATATATGGAAAAAAGTATATTTTGTGAAAAAATTTATTCTTAAAATTCTAACAATCAAAATAATAATGCATGTCTATCCAAAATATCAGCAATCAAAGATCAAGAAATCTGCAACGTCAACCAAAAGGATCAAAAGAGGAAAATAAAAACAAATTACCTAATCATCCAGAAGTACTTCAATATCCGAGTCACTGCTCTTCCTATCATCAATCGGTTTATCTTGCTCGCGGTATTTCGCATCAAGATAATCCTTCCAACATACACATAGCTCGAGCGACTCGGGGTTAAGACGACTCCTCCTGTCATCCAAAACCCTCCCGCTGGCTGAAAATGCCGACTCTGAAGCAACCGTGGAGGCTTGCACTGGCAGTACATCCCGTGCAATTTGGGATAAAGTTTTATACATGTTTTGATTTTGTTTCCAAAAATTTAACAAATTAAAATTAACCTGTTCTTGCCTTGATAAATCAGAATAATGATCAGTATTTGCATATACACCAATCTCATTAAAAGAGGAAAAAGTATACGAACCTGCCGAATTAGAAGTACCTTCACCTGGTAGTTGTCTTGCTACTAGATGTTCAAAGCCCTGAAGGTATGGCGCATAATACCTCTCAACAGTGGATGATGATGTAGCTCGCCCGCGCACGTCAGCAGAATTACGATAGACGTTGAACAAGTCCTCAAACCTCTTGCTCACTTTTGCTGTGAATGCGGTTGTCTCCTCTGCTGTGTAGCACATTAATTTCGATATCTCTTGTATCGAGGCGTTCACGCCATGCAACTTTAACCTAGGATCTAAACAAGTAGCCACAGTAAAAATAGCAGGCAGTTTACTCCAATATTTATTAAATTTTTGATCCATCACTTTTACTATTTCCTTAAAGGGTCCTATATATCTCCATTTTGTTAACATTGTAGCCATCTTCAGAATTTCTATTACAGCGAGAGGAGAGGTGGGATAGTACGTACCAGACAATAAATTGGTAGACGTGTAGAATACCTCCAAAAATTCAGCTAGGTATGTGGCCATCTGCCATTCCTCTTGAGTTGGCAAGCCGGCTGGGAACTGGGTTAGTAGAAAATGCGTATAGACTTCTCGGTATGCCAGAATGTGTAAAAGCATGTGGTATGTAGAGTTCCACCTGTGGACCACATCTGTAACTGCTCTCCTGCGAGGCATATTATATTGAACACACAACGTTTTAAATTGTTGTGTTCTCGGACTCGAGCTATTAACATACGCTGTCATACCCCTCATTTTGAGAAGAATATCTCCTGCAGCAGCTAAACCATCTTGAACAATTAAATTAATAATGTGACAAACACAGCGAACATGAAATAATTCACCATTAAGTACAGGTTGAAGCGTCTCCTTTAAAGCTGCAACAGCAACTTTATTATTAGAAGCATTATCAAAACTAACACTCATAATCTTATCCTTAATTTTAAATGTGGTGCATGCTTTTAATATAAGAATAGCAATGTTCATTCCATCATGCGGATAAGGGAAGTGCTCGAAAGCGATGATTCTCTTGTGCATAACCCAATCTACATCAATCCAATGAGCGGTCACACAAGAATAACTAACAAAAGTATAAGGAGATTGCCAAATATCAGAAGTAAGACTAACTTTACCTTCAAATTTATCGAAATAATCGATAAGGCGTGCTTTAGCAGCATTGTACTGTCGGAGTGCATCGGATCTAGTTGTGTTTCTATGAACCTTTTTGTACAAAGGTTGAACGTATGTGTTCATATATCTAGAGTGCTTAGGATTATCGGCAAAAGAAAAGGCTTGTTCATCATGAATAACAAATTCAGCGAGACCGTCTCTTTGCTCTCGCTGATTATAAACAAATAACTTACCGTCAAAAGATAACTGCGTTTGGGTAGGTTCGACGTGGCCTTGTCGAGGTGCACACAGAGGGTAATGCCTGTTAAGATGTCCATTACCACTACCAGACGAAAATAATTTAGCGCAGTACTTACATCGAGCTTTTCGGATGCCGTCCACCATAACTACATCGAAATGATTCCAACACTCGGCTTTCTTTTTTTCCCCTTTTGGACTTCTGGCTCATTACCGGAGGCATTGCTCGGCCCTTCTTCATCATGACCAGGCATAGGGTTGAGATTATGCCACGGAGTAGTAGCTTCGCCAACCGAGCTGCGTCCTTGACTATAATGCGGGGGGTCTTCATCAGGCGTGTATTCAAAATCTGGAATGTTTTGATTGAACTCCCAATTGGCTTGGGTATCTATCATACAGCCTGTACTCATTCGTCCAGGAACGAATGGTTGTGTTGGTGCTTGGATTGGTGTTTGTGATGGCCGTGGCGCTGGCGCTTGTGCTGGTGGTGGTGCTTGCGATGATGATGATGTTTTTCGTGATGACGATGCACGCCTCATTTTCTTCAATAATCCAGCCATATTTCGAGCTAAACTTTGTAAGAGTAACTAAATACACAAGTATAAGAGTAGTAATAAGAAATAACAATTAAAAGAATGAACGAGTAACAAATATTAGAGAGTTAGTAATTAAAAAGAATTTAGCAAGACTAGTAATTAATAAACAAGAGTACTAATTAGTAAATACTAGTAGTAATTAGCAAGAGTAGTAATTGGAGAGGAAAATAGTAGCAAAGCTTGTAGAAATATAGAATGTTTAGGTAAGAGAGAGTAAGAAGATTGGTGTGAAAAATTAGAGAGAAATGGTGTGAATTTATAGATTTTAGAAACTTCACAAAAGACCAAAATACCCCTACAAACTATCCGTTTATAGTTGTTGGGGAGGGTAAGAGTGTAAAGGAGTTGAAAAATATAGGTTAGACTAAAATACCCCCCAAACTAGCCGTTATATTGCTGTTGGGGGGGTAAAAGTGGAATTTTGGAAAAGGGGTGGAAGAAAGGGGGGGAAAAACAAAAAAATTCAAACAAGTGGGGCCAAAACCGGGCCAGACCCGGGCCGCAGACCGGGCCAGATCCGGGCCGCAGACCGGGCCAGATCCGGGCCAGATCCGGGCCGCAGACCGGGCCAAACCCGGGCCGGGCCGGGCCGGGCTTTTTCGCAGCAATTGAAGGCCTGGTCCAGGCCCAGGCCCCAAGCCCGCTGTGCTGGGGCCGCTACTGTTCATGGACGGGGCCGGGCCAGCCCGGGCCAGAACCGGGCCGGGTCGGGCCAGCCCGCGGGCCGCCCGGCCCGTTTGACAACTCTAAGTCTACCAAAAAATAATAAGGATTTTACCAATGGAATTCGGATCCGCGGGTGGACTGCGGAACCTAACTCTGAGCCCCCGCGGCGCCTTTACACAGAAGATGTGAGTAACAATCAATGACAGAAAAATGTCGGAAAAAATGCTCAATAAGATCCTTTATAATGTCATGATTTAGGCTATTTTCGTAATTTTAGTTGTAGTGTTGAGGTACCCTTGAATAAGTTAGGTAACTTTAGGAGGCTTTTAGTTAGAAAAAATTTCATTTCAGTCTCTTGTACTTTACCCTTTTTCAATTAGGTCCTTGTCTTTCAAATCTTAGAAACTAGTCCATGTACTGTGCTCCATAATTAATTGAGCCCCTCCGTTAGTTTTTTTGGTCCAAAATGACCACGTGACCGGCACGTAGTCACTTTTTTTGGGGTACTTTTTGTCCAACTCGTTTCCAACCTGTTTTGGAGAAATGGCCTAAACAATTTTCCCAATCCAAGTCCAACACAACTGTATTTATGTTCTCTCCAGCCACACGGTCCACGAATCCACCGCATCAAGCCAAGGCCAAACCCACTGCAAACCAATGTCGTGACCCACTACGATCCATTTTTGCAAGCCACGTGTTTGATCGACGACAGTGGTGGGGTTGTAGTGATCTTTGTGGGCTGAGATGGGTTGATGGTGGTGGTAGGCGGGGCGATTGGTTGCATTGTGTGTGTACGAGGGGGGAAGGGGGGATTTGGATGGTTATTGCCTGTGGGTGGAAATGGGTGGCTAGATTGGACGAATATTTAAGGCTTTGATTGTGATGGCCGGCGGCTGTGGCAGTAACGGCAACGGTTTTGCTATTGGGTTCAAGTTTGGACACAAATCAATTTCCTTAAATGGTTGGGGTTAGCAGCAACCTTGGTTTTGATGGTGGTGATTAAGGTGGCGGCGGTTTGGACATTGGTGTTTGGCGGCTTTTTCAATTTGTATGGTGGTGGTTTCAACATTTTCACTTTGCATGGTGGTGGTCATCGACGTTTCCTGTTTGGATGGCGGTGGTTGGCAGCATCAGCAATTTGGATGGTGTTTGTTTATCACGGTCATTCTTTCCCTCTAAATAATATTCTCGTCTATTGGCATTTCTTAGATAGAAATACCCCCACAAAAGTGACCACGTGTCTATCACGTGGTCATTTTGGATGGAAAAAGTTAACGAAGGGACTTTAATTGATGACAGAGAATAATACATGTATCAGTTTCAAGAATTTTGAATTACAAGAACCAAATTAAAGAAAGGAATAAAGTACAAGGGTCTGAAATAAAATTATCCCTTTTGGTTATTTACAGTCTGTGCAGAAATAATGACTAGTCAATTTTTGTTTTAGCCATAAATTGAACTTTGACTTGCACATAGAGAAAGAATTTAAAGATTTTAACTTTTTATTCAAAATTTGTAAGTAATTTTAACCTAATTAAATCAGGATTTAAAAAGGTGCTAAAACTATTTCTTTATTTTGCTAAATTCAATGCGATACAAAAAATGATAATAAATTAACTCCAAAAATTACCAAATTTTTACTGAATATTTATTATACTGTAAAATATTACTCTAATTTTTCCAAAACATTTTCATGAGTTTAAATCCTTTCAAAATAGTTGTATAAGTTTGAAATTGGAGAAAATATAACAAATACATACGTTATCTGAAAAATATGAAAATTGAACAGAAATTCTAGTATCACCCTACGACTCTACCTGTAAAGTTATAGCATTTTCAACAATCGTATGATACCCAAAAGTCATGTGGTACAACTAAACAAACACAACGTAGCACTTCACAAACCCATTTCCTCCTTCATCTTCATCCTCCTTTCACCTTTTGTCCAACCCAGAAAATACACTCACCAGCTCGCTGTTACTGTTCACGCAGCATCATTCTCACCCCTAGCACACTAGAAATTCACTCCATTAACATACATATATACACACACACACTATATCTACACCTTCATTCATACACTCACAACACACACAACCATGCTCTAAACACACCACCATCAAGCTACTGCCTCCAGGGGCGGAACTAGGCTTGTACGAGGGGGTGCTATAGCCCCCCCTCAGATTTTGAAAAAAAAAATTATATATAGTGTTTTTTTTTTTGCATTGTGACTTTTCCTCTCTCTATCTCTTCCTCTCTATCTCTTCCTCTCTCGGCCGACTCTCACAAGTCACAAACTCACCGGACAGGTGGACACCAGCTCACCGCCGACACCGCGGCACGCCGGCAGCTCTCCAGCTCGGCAGACGGCAGCTCTCCTCCTCTCTCGGGCTCTCGGCTCTCTCAGGCGTGGCGTCAATCAAGCTCTCACAGTCTGACGAGTCACCGATCACGCCGGCTGCCGGCATCTCTCCTCCTCTCTCGGCAGTCGGCTCTCTCAGTCACCGCGGCTCGCCGCACGCCGACAGTCCGGCACCACACCGACCCACGGCCACCGGTCGTCGGTTGGGCTCATCACTAAGGTAACTCCGGTCAGGCGGTCACCGGTCGCCGTCCCCCGATTCCGAAGAGCGAAGCCGGTGATTGGCGAAGGCCCTCCCCAGTCCGGCGATCCCCACCCAACTCCGGCCAGTCCCCACCCAACTCCGGCGACTCCGGCCAGATCAGATCTGGCAGATCTAAGTTCACCTCTAACTTGGCCAGTCCCCACCCAACTCCGGCGACGCCGTTCTGATTTCTGAGGACTGAGGTCAGTGTGCATTTTGAACAATTTCTTTTGCTATTGAGAATTGATTATTTGATTAATAATTTTAGGTTGTTAGTTGTGTATTTGATAATTTAGATTATTAATTGATACTTTATGGATGTTAATCGTGCATTGAGCACTTAGATTTGAGATTGTTGATGGAGGATGTGACCCAATTGGATTTTCATCCCATTTGAGCTTTGATTATTTGATTGATAATTTTAGGTTGTGTTAATTGTGCATTTAAAAATTGAGATTATTTTCATGCTGATTATATGTTGTTAATTGTGCATTGAGCATTTGAGAATTGAGATGGTTGATGGAGGATGGGACCCAATTGGATTGAGATGTCGGATATGTGATTTAGTTGAATGGTGGGTTGAAATTAAGTTAATTAGGTTAACACGATAATAAAACATGATTGGAAAAGTAAAAGAATAAAATATTTGTAATTAACTAGGTTATTTGATTGATAATTGATGGATTGATACTTAAAATAAAATATATTTTTTTTTTCAGAATGGAAAGGTTCTATCAAAAGAAACCAAAGGTGGAAAAGTTATTAAAGTCTAATAAGAATGAGTCTCTGATTCCAACAGTAACGGACAAGGTTCCCATTGTGTATCGTGATATTCATTCCGGACATTCAAGCAGAGCTAGCGATGAGTTCAATTCTGATGAGCTTATTTCAGATCCTGGGTTGCGTCCGAATATTTTGGATTATGATCCTAATGTTCGAGATAAAGTTCGACGAGCGTATTGGTCGAAAGGTCCTTGCCAACCTCGTCACCATAATTTTCCATTTACACAATTAGGAACTCAGTCTCGTCGATTTGTTTCTTCTTGGTTTGACATTTATCCGAGTTGGTTGGAGTATAGTGTAGCAAAAGATGAAGCATATTGTTTGTGTTGCTACTTGTTCGGAAGTGTTCATGGGGAGCAAGGGGGTGGTGGTACTTTTGTTAGGCATGGTTTTAACGATTGGAGAAAGAAGGAGAAATTGCAAAAACATGTTGGAGAAGTTGGTAGTGTACACAACCTTGCTTTAACTAAGTGTCAAGCCTTTGATAACCCTCAGCAGAGTATTGAAGTAGTTTTGTCCAAGCAAACAGATGAAAGTAGGCTTCAATACCGTACTCGCTTGACTGCATCAATTGATGTTATTCGGTTTCTCTTACGTCAAGGCTTGTCTTTCCGTGGGCACGATGAATCTGATGAATCTGATGAATCTGAAAATCAGGGAAATTTTCTAGAACTGTTAGAGTTTATTGCTGATTACAATGAAAATGTGAAAAAAGTCGTGTTGTTGAATGCTCCTCAGAACCTCAAATTGACATCACCAAAAGTTCAGAAAGAAATTGTTAGTGCCATTGCCGGAGAAATAAGAGATGCAATTGTTGGGGACATGAAAACTGAATTATTTTCCATCTTAGTTGACGAGTGTCGTGATATTTCAGTCAAAGAACAAATGGGAGTTGTCTTGAGATATGTGGACAAAAGAGGACGTGTGATTGAACGTTTTCTTGGTATTGTTCATGTTGCCAATACCGCTGCCTTATCATTGAAAGACGCGATTGACAGTTTATTTGCAATGCATGAATTGAGCATTTCAAGAATTCGTGCACAAGGCTATGATGGAGCAAGTAATATGCAAGGTGAATTCAATGGTCTTAAAACCTTAATTCAGAGGGAGAATGAAAGTGCTTATTATATTCATTGCTTTGCTCATCAACTTCAGCTAACTCTTGTAGCTGTTGCAAAAAAACATGCTCAGATTGCATTGCTTTTTAATTTGGTTGCTAAGGTCGTCAACACTGTGGGAGTTTCATGCAAGCGAAGAGATGCTATTCGAGAAAGTGAAGCCATTAGACTTGCTCGTGACCTTGAGAGTGGTGATATCGTCAGTGGTCAAGGTTTAAATCAAGAAACTAGCATCAAAAGAGCAGGAGAGACCCGTTGGGATCACATTACGGTGCATTATTGAATTTGAGTCAAATGTTTGCTTCGGTGATATGTGTGCTTAATAAGGTTGTTGAGGATGCTACAGATTATGAACAGAGAGGTGAAGCATTGGGTCTTTTGAACTCGGTGCCAACTTATGATTTTGTCTTCAACATGCATTTGATGATAAATATTTTGGGGATGACGAATGAACTTTCACAAGCATTACAAAAGAAAGATCAAAACATTGTGAATGCAATGAAGTTGGTAAGTATAACAAAGCGACGATTGCAGGACTTTAGAGATCGAGGGTTGGAAGACTTGCTGGAAGAGGTCTCACAATTTTGTGTAAAACACGATATTGACGTATTGGACATGAGTGCGAGGTTTGTAGCCCCGGGGAGGCAAAGACGTAATGCTGAAGAAGGTACAAATTTTTACCATTATCGTGTTGATATTTTTTTAACGGTTGTTGATTTGCAAATCAGTGAGTTGAATAATCGTTTCAATGAGGTAACCACGGAGTTGCTTATATGTATGGCATGTCTCGATCCAAGTGATGGTTTTTCTGCTTTTAATAAGCAAAAGTTGATACGTCTTGCACAGTTTTATCCATATGACTTTTCGCCGATAGAGCTTAGGGTACTTCAAAGTCAGCTCGAGACTTATATTATGGATGTGCGCTCCTGTAAGAACTTTATGAAATCAGGGGAATTGGTGAACTTGTTATAAAGTTAGTTGAGTTGAAAAAGGATGTGATATATCCTTTGGTGTTCTTGCTTTTGAGATTGGTCTTACTTTTACCTGTTGCAACTGCTACTGTAGAAAGAGCTTTCTCTGCAATGAAGATAATAAAGACTCGACTTCGGAATCCTGGGAGACGAATGGATGAATGATAGCTTGGTTTGTTACATCGAGAAGAATGTCTTCAAAACTATTACAAATGAGGCTATTATCAAACGCTACCAATATTCGGCGCCTCATCGAGTAGTTATTTAGTGTTTTCGTTTGTAAATACTGAAATGTGTATTTTGTATTCTCTTCTTTTGTGTTGTAAAGAGTCCTTAGTGACTTTCATGAAACTTAATAAGACCTTTAGATGCTTTTTAGTATGTTTTGTGTATTATCGAAAAGTGCACTTTGTTTTTGTGTGCTATTTTACTTATAAAAATATTTATCTCCTTCGATATATTTTTAGCCCCCCTGGGATGAAATCCTGGTTCCGCCACTGACTGCCTCACTTTCTTGTCCACCATACACACACCATTTTCTCTTTGTTTTGTACTCACACAAACCCATTTTGCCACTCCATCTCTCAAGCACCACAACACCAATAAACAACCACACAAAAGATACACACCACTCTCATGACACACTACACATATGACAATACCCAGCAACTGTTTCTTCAATACCTCAAGTCCAAAGAACCCCTTGAACACATAAAGTTGAGAACCAAGACTTAAATAAAAGCCGAGACAACAATGCAAAGCTGTGCATCCATAAACAACACCTTAGGAACCATATGCAGTTTGCAAGGATCTAATCAAGGAAGAATCAGAAATTTCTTACCAATGTACTTCCATTAATACCTTCCCTTTCACAGATTCTAACTTTTAGAACAAATGTTGCATCTTTACACTTAGTTTCACACAGCCACATGGCTGTCTCCATTTCCTTTCTCATACCCCATAACATATCCTTGCTATGTATGGGCTGATTGGCAGCCCCCACCTCTCTAAATACACACACACAAACACACCCACAAAGCACCTGTTTATGGCTGTCGTGCAGCCCTATTTTGTCCCCTCATTACATGCACAAACACATATACAATTTACATCCTTTGCACACCCCACAGCAGTTCTCATTTTTTCATCTCTCAAAAACCACATCACCCACTTTTTCACACACCGAAATCCCTCCTTTTGCACATCTTTACACCCACATAAAACCACTTATACACAGCTGTGTACCACCACACCTTGGCTGTTCCGTTTCAGCCCGCTACATGAACACGGCAGCCACCGTGGCTGACCAAACCGAGACCCATCACATCCTCTCACACCCAGGCGATACACATGTACGCGATTTGAAATAAGCTTACAAATACGCCAAGTAAATTTGCAAGAGGGCTTACCGAAGGCTTTGATTCGTACTGCCGGATTCCAGCGATTCCTTGTTTGGCCCTTTTCTCTGTCTGTTTTTTTTCCTGTATATTTCTTCTTCTCTCCTTTTCCACAAGCCCTTCTCTTCATCTATTCCACTGCAATTTCGTCTTCTCTTTTCTCTGCCGAGTGTACTCTCTCTCTCTCTCTCTCTCTCTCTCTCTCTCTCTCTCTGAATCTCTATCTCAATCTATCTATTTCTCAGTTTCTGTTTTGGTAACCTTTAGTTTTTGATATAAACACATTTCCTTATTTTTTTTTCTCTCCATCTTCTTCTCTCTTTCTCTGGCTTGTAACCGTAAACATGTTATTGCACTTATTTTTCCTAATTTCTCTCCTATGTTTTCCTTCTTAATTTAATTAATTTCTTTTTTAAAAGTAAAGTGTTGACTTAAAATTCTTTCTTAAATTATCTAATAATCCCTGACAAAATTTTAATCTTTCAACTCATCCTTTTAAGTATCATAAATTGCGTATTACTTAGTAAAAGAATGTCACTGAAAGTTGCCGCTAAAATATCGACGTTAACTATAGAGTATAAAAATGTCGCTAAAGGATTTTTAATATATCCTTAACGTTAATCATTGCTAAAGACATCAATTCATATCACATATAACTGCTACCATTAAATTTCAACTTATAGTTTGCAGAAAATAATTAAAAAATTACCGCTAAAGATCACAAAGACTAATGCTCACCCATTCGTCGCTAAAGGTCCACTAAATAATCAGCTATATATATATAGGGAGCTGATCCATTGATAGCGCTAGCAAATGGAGTTAAGTTGCAAGCGCGATCTGACCGTCCATCCTGAAAGATGGATGGCCCAGATCGCGCCTTTTTCGAAAACTGTCAGTCGTCCGCGACATAGTGTCGCGGACGAACTTTTTTACCTTTTTGCCCCTCCACCCGTCCGCTACACTGTATCGCGGACGGTCGAAATATTTGTTTTACGTTTTTTTTAAGTTCGTCCGCTACATAATGTAGCGGACATTTTTTTGACAAAAATACCCTCAGGTTCCATCCGCTACATTATGTAGCGGACGAGTTGACAGACACTATTTTTTTTCTTTCTCTGTCCTTTCTCTCATTGTCCTTCTGACATCTTTCTCTCGTTTCTCTGCTTTGTCTCGGTAGTGCACAGATGAGATAAAAGTTCTGGGAAACATTTGTTCTGTCCTTTCTCTCATGTTCTGCTTTGTCTTTGTGAATTTGGCCTTTTGGAAACATTTTTTCTTCAGATAATGTTTTTTGTTTGTATGGTTACCTAAATGATAAAAGTTTGCAGAAACAAAGTAAGAAAGAGAGGGTTAAACGGGCTCTAATGAATTGGAATCACAATTTTTTCTCTCATGTTCTGCTTTGTCTTTGTGAATTCTCCCTCACACACACACATAGTGATGGGTTTGTGGGTAAGCAGCCATGGCTGCCGTGAGGAGGTGAGGGCGAGGGGATTAGTGCACATGTGTGTGAAAAAAGGATAGGGGAGTAGCATCAGGTTGCTGCCTTGCGTGAGAGTGCATGTGTGTGTGTGTGAGAGGGAGAAATGAACAAAGGGACACTGCCGTGAGGCAGTAGCACTGTGACTTGAATGCCTTTTCTTCGAGCCTGAATGCTCCGGCGCTGCTCTTCGACGTCTCTTCTTCGTGGCTGAACAAGATCCATGCTATGAAAATTTGTGCTACATCCAGAACCCATAAAAGAAATCATGGTGAGAGAAAATAGAGAGAAATGAGAGAGAAAGTGTCATAAATTGATGAGAGATAGAGAGAGAGAGGAAAGAGAGTGTGTCAGAAATTGACGAGAGAAATGAGAGAGAGAACCATGTCAGAATTTTAATGAGAGAAAGGACAGAAAAAAATAGTGCCTGCCTACTCGTCCGCTACATAATGTAGCGGATGGAACATGAGGGTATTTTTGTCAAAAAAACGTCCGCTACATTATGTAGCGGACGGGTGGAGGGGCAAAAAGGTAAAAAAGTTCGTCCGCGACACTATGTCGCGGACGACTGACAGTTTTCGAAAAAGGCGCGATCTGGGCCGTCCATCTTTCAGGATGGACGGTCAGATCGCGCTTGCAACTTAACTCCATTTGCTAGCGCTATCCATATATATATATATATATATATATATATATATATATATATATATATATATATATATATATATATATATATATATATATATATATATATATATAGGGAGCTGATCCGTTGATAGCGCTAGCAAAATGGGAGATCTTGCTAGCGCGATCTGACCGTCCATCCCGAAGGGATGGACGGCCCAGATCGCGTATT
The DNA here is from genome assembly GCA_033070095.1 of Escallonia herrerae. Classification (NCBI taxonomy): domain Eukaryota; kingdom Viridiplantae; phylum Streptophyta; class Magnoliopsida; order Escalloniales; family Escalloniaceae; genus Escallonia; species Escallonia herrerae. Next base: position 73,477 of record JAVXUP010002349.1, on the reverse strand, counting down.
TTTGCGGCGCTGTCAGCAGTCCGCTACACTGTGTAGCGGACGACACTTTTTACCATTTTGCCCCTGCACCCTCTCCGCTACACTGTCTAGCGGAGCACATAATCGAAGCCCACGTTGACAGCCACGGTGTCGTCCGCTAGACAGTGTAGCGGACGATTTACTCAACTAACACATTTCCACGTGTTTGTACCTTTATTTCTACACACGACGGGTTGTCGGAATTCCTCAAGCTCCTTCGGCTACAATTTTCTTCTCCTCCTTCGGACTCGCTACAATTTTCTGCTCCCTTCAAGCTTCGAGTAAAACTTAGCTTCACTCAAGTAAGGTAAGTTTGCGAATGGTGAAGTTTTCTTTATGGATTGAAAGGTAAAATATAATTTGCTTTTGGTCGGACAAAAACGTATAGATTTTTTTTATGTTCTAGAAATTTGTCACTATATTCTTCAATTTGTGATGTTCTAGACATGATGTTCATAAAAAAGGTGTAATTTGTAAACTCTAAATAAAATTATAGTTTAATTCGATTTTTTGGCATGATGAATTCGTCTATTTATCTTAGTAATTTTGATTTGTTATGTTCAAAATTAATAATTGTTAATTTGGAGACACTTTCAGGGTTTATGCATACGGTATGTTTGTCATCCTAAATTGGTCTATTCGCCCACTGTAATTTTTAGGTAATATTTTCAGTTAGAAATGCCATTTGATTGTTAAGCGTAGTCTATTTCTACACAGGTCTTGTTTCACAATGTCTGATTTCGTGTCGAGCTCCAACGTCCCCGTAGATGCTAGTGATCCGTATCTAGGACGAACGTTTCAAACATTGGAAGAAGCTGAAGAATGTTTTCGAGCGTATTCATTGAGGGTTGGTTTTGGCATTAGAATAAAGACTACAAGAACAAGCAACGTAACAAAAAAGATATGCTCTCGCTTATACGAGTGTCATAGGGGCAGAAATCCACAGCAAAATGAGACACGCGTAGGCAATGATGACAGTGATGACGAAATAGGATATTCGCGTAGAAGACGGGACTGCTTTGAGCGCACAAATTGCCAGGTCAAGATGTTCGTAAGCTACAAAGCCAATCAAGATCATTGGCTTATTACCAGCCTGGAACTGGCACACAATCACCCGTTAGTAACTCCTTCTAAGGTGAGTCAGATGCATCAACACAAGAAGATGGGTAAGGTCGCGAGGAGCCTAATTCACACAATGAGCAATGCGCGAATTGGACCTACTGAGATTGTTAATGTTCTTGCTGAACAGGCTGGGGGAATTCAAAATTTAAACTTTAACACGACAGACGTTCGTAACGCGGTCCGAACCCATAGACGAGCCGCGTATGACCTCAATGATGCGCAATCGACAATGAGCCTATTGAAACGGATGCAGATGGAGGACCCGCAGTTTACCTTCGACTATAAACTTGACGACGAGCATCGAGTTAGTACAATTTTTTGGGTCGACGGTCGTTCGAGGCTAGCTTATAAGCATTTTGGGGATGTCGTGACTTTCGACACCACATACCGTACCAACAAGTACTCGATGCCGTTCGCTCCTTTCACCGGCGTCAATCATCATTATCACTCCATCCTGTTCGGGTTCGCCTTGTTAAGGGACGAGAGCGAGGGTTCTTTTGTATGGTTGTTTAGGACGTGGCTGGAAGCAATGAACTTCAAAGCACCCAAAGTGATCATCACCGATCAAGATTTGGCAATGAAGAAGGCTATTGCGACCGTCTTCCCAGACACTCGGCACAACTTGTGCACTTGGCACATAAGCAACAAATACCCTGAACGTCTGCATCACGTGTACGCAAAGTATCCAGACTTTAAACAGGATTTTGACAAGTGCATTACCAAGTCATTAACGATTGAGGAATTCGAGGAGAGGTGGGAAAAGCTTGTTCGGGATTACTCATTGCAAGACAACGAGTGGCTCCAGCACTTGTACGAGCGCAAAGAGCAATGGATTGGCGTTTACACGAGGAGGTATTTTTCAGCGGGCATGAAAACGACGGGCAGGAGTGAATCTATGAATGCCACGTTCGATAGTTATGTGGGTACAACTACCAATTTGAAGACTTTCGTTGCATCCGCACAAAAAGCGGTAGCTTCGTTGTTCGTAAAAGAAAGGGCTGCCGACTTTGCAACAACGTACAAACAAAGGAGAAGGTTGCTTGAGACCCCGCTGGAGCTGAACGGTGCCAAAGTCTATACGAAGGAGATCTTCTTGCTATACCAAGTAGAGCTGCGAAAATCGGGACGATACAGTATAAACAAGGTGGCAGAAATGTCTACGCGTGAGTACAAGGTTTATTCGCTCGTGAATGACCTCGTCCCTGAGAAGCTGCGCAGAATTTATACGGTGAGCCACGACACATTGACGGACTCGGTGACATGTGTTTGCAAGAAGTTTGAGTTCCATGGCATCCTGTGTAGACACATTCTGCGGTTTTTCACCCAGAAGAATATCAGGACAATCCCCGATAAATACGTCCTGCCACGGTGGACGAAAGGTGCAAACAGGTTGCACGGTACCATTTCCTTTCCGGAGCACCCGTATACTGACTTTGAAGAATCAGAGACGTTGCGGTATAATCATCTGGTGACGATGTTCACCCGTTTGTCCGTAAAGGCTGCTGCTACAATGGTCGGATATAAACATCTCCTCGAGGTAGCTCAGCAGCAAGAGCCCATCGTCGACCAGTTGGAAGCAGCTTCAGTCAGCAATGCGGTTGACACCGAGCCTACGACGGAATCAGAAGATGACGAGCCGGGGGAGGAAGGCGACAATGATATCCGGCCGTTGGATCCAATTATATCGCAAACGAAAGGCCGCAAGAGATCTACGCGGATGAAAAGCTCTATTGAAACGGCAACTCAACCTAAAAAGCTGCGAAGGTGTGCATTGTGCAACAAAATGACCGACCACGACAAGCGGAACCATTACAAGGCACTGGGGATAAGTCCAGGGGGTTTGCAAGATGGGGAAGAAGATGACGCCGAAGATGAGGACGGACAAGCTGCAGTGGACCTTTAATTTTTTGTATAAGTTTGACATTTGTAATAATTTTTATATAAGTTTGACATTTGTAATAATTTTTTCTAATAATTTTTCAACCGAATACCGGAATTATTTTTTCTGATGTAGCGGACGGATATGCATAGTCCTAATGTCCGCTATACCGGACTTTTTGTCTTCATTTATGTCCGCTATACAATGTAGCGGACGTCATCGCAGAAAAACTTTTGGACATCATTTATGTCCGCTATACAATGTAGCGGACGTCATCGCAGAAAAACTTTTGGTCTTCATTTATGTCCGCTATACAATGTAGCGGACCTCTATCCTATTCTACATATTAATCAAAATGGGCAACAGCTTTTATCAGTCCGCTATACAGCTTTTATCAGTCCGCTATATTCTCTATCTCTCTCTCAAACATCTAACCCAAGCCGCTACCCCATCTACGGCGACCCACATCTCCGGCGACACCACCGTCCTCCCCTCATCGCCGACCTCGATGGCTTCTGGATCGGAGACCACCAACGATTTTATTGGCAACTTGCACCTAGCAGGCAAACACTTTTTCAAAGTCATGATGCCGGGATTTGAGAATGAACTTGTAGCCCATCCCTCTTTCTCTGTATTTTCGTGTGTTAAAAGTTTGATCTTTTGGTTAAAAACTAACCTATTTTTTGTATTGTGTTTGTTAGGACATACCGGAAGCCTTTACCAATCAATTTACAACAATTCATGACAGTTCAAGATTATATAGCCGCAAGGGGGCCTGGCAGGTTGAAATCAAGCTGAAGCCCGGCCGACCCCAAAAAAAGCAATTCGCAGAGGGTTGGAACGTCTTCGTGCGCCAGCATGGCCTCGAACTCGGGGACTTTGTAGTGTTTGAACACCTTGGGTGGTGGGATTTTCAAGTTGTAATATTTGATCGGAGTGCTTGTGAAAAAATTTATTTCCCGTATGTGAACCCTAATTTATTAATAATAACCAAATTTATTGTATACATGTTCATTATGTTTCCAAATTTTTTCTCGCTTAATTGTGTCGTTTGAGATACATTGTCTTCGGACGCCAATTTATTAAAACTGCATAACGCTGCTTTGTGTCTAGCGGACGGGCTAGCAGAATGTCTTTTTCCCCACCCACCGTCCGCGATATTGTCTAGCGGACGGGCCAGCAGAATGCCTTTTTCCCCACCCCCACAGTCCGCGATATTGTCTAGCGGACGGGCTAGCAGAATGCATTTTTCCCCACCCACCGTCCGCGATATTGTCTAGCGGACGGGCCAGCAAAATGCCTTTTTCCCCACCCCCACCGTCCGCGATATTGTCTAGCGGACGGGCCAGCAGAATGCCTTTTTCCCCACCCCCACCGTCCGCGATATTGTCTAGCGGACGGGACAGCAGAATGCCATTTTTCCCCACCCCCACCGTCCGCGATATTGTCTAGCGGACGGGCTAGCAGAATGCATTTTTCCCCACCCATCGTCCTATATTGTCTTTTCCCCACCCCCACCGTCCGCGATATTGTCTAGCGGACGGGCCAGCAGAATGCCTTTTTCCCCACCCCCACCGTCCGCGATATTGTCTAGCGGACGGGCAGCAGAATGCATTTTTCCCCACCCACCGTCCGCGATATTGTCTAGCGGACGGGCCAGCAGAATGCCTTTTTCCCCACCCCCACCGTCCGCGATATTGTCTAGCGGACGGGCTAGCAGAATGCATTTTTCCCCACCCACCGTCCGCGATATTGTCTAGCGGACGGGACAGCAGAATGCCTTTTTTCCCCACCCCCACCGTCCGCGATATTGTCTAGCGGACGGGCTAGCAGAATGCATTTTTCCCCACCCACCGTCCGCGATATTGTCTAGCGGACGGGCCAGCAGAATGCCTTTTTCCCCACCCCCACCGTCCGCGATATTGTCTAGCGGACGGGCCAGCAGAATGCCTTCCCCACCCCCACCGTCCGCGATATTGTCTAGCGGACGGGCTAGCAGAAAGCCTTACAACACTTAGAAAATTCACTTCCCCCACACTTTATAACACTTCACTTCCCCCACTGTCCGCGACATGTCTAACGGACAGATTTTGCTTTTCATTCAACCAAACTCAAATCATCTTCAACGGAAATCAGACAAAACAATCAATCAATAATCTTCAACACAAATCAATGAGAGCTTTCTAAATATTCATAGTTTATTAAAAAAAATAAAGTGTAATGGTACAATGTCAACGGGGGGAATCATGTTGGGAGGGATTCTCGGCATTTGCCGGATTTACAATACACGTAACCGCTCTAGGCCGGCCTTTCATAATTTGCCAAGCCATTCTATATCTAAAGGTGTCTACTTCTGCTTGGCTCCACACCGCCGCCTTGGGTTGTGACATATGGACCAAAATTTTCTCTAATATTAAACTAATATGTAATTAATGTTATGTGCAACTCATTCAAAGTCCATATTATTTTTGAAAGATGCTTAGAAAATAATAAAAATGTCTTGTGCAATAACAAATTGATTTCAATATGTTCTCCACATATTTTTATCAGTAGAATTTACTTTTTCTTTTTTATTTACTAAATGAACTTTTAATTTTTATTCATCTAAATAGTTATCAAATCAGAATTAACAAATAAGAGCACATTGTTTATTGATATTTCACCATAACGTTTAATTTATTTTATTACAAGCGTGTTCAAGCAAAAAATTAATGTAACTATCTTGATGAAATAACCATAAAATAATAAAATCTTGTAATATATTTTACTATGCATTTCAAAATTATTAAAATAAATTATTATTAATAAACAGTTCCGTACCTGGCACGAGATTCTGGGCTAGTAATATATTATAAGTGAAGCGAGAACTTCTTTGTGTGATACATCACATAGATATAGTTTCTTTACTTGACACGTCATCATATTATGTTTTTAATGTGAAATAGAATTATAGCTATTATTAAAGGTTTGAAATATTATCCTGGATGGGGTTCTTATTTCTTGATAAGTTAATTTTCATATGACTAAGTCTTACATAATTGAAAACTAATTCTAAATGTTCTAAGACTCTAATTGATTCATGAACTAACTTATTAGGAATTAATTTTGACTATTATATACTTAAAATCACTCTCTAATATGAATATAAAATTCATATATCTTAAAAACGAAAATAACATACTAGACTTAATTAGAAGAGAAAAAAAATGATGTTACAATTGAGAATATTGTCTCGGATGGGGTTCTTATTTCTTGATAAATTAATTTTTATATTACTAAGCCTAATATAATTGAAAAATAAATTCTAAATATTCTAAAACTTTAATTGTTTGATGAACTAACTTATTAGGACTTAATTTGACTATTGCCTTAAAATCACTCTCTAATATGAATATAAAAATTCATATATCATAAAAACAAAAATAACATGCTAGATTTAGAAGGGAAAAAAATGATGATACAGTGATAATATTATCTTGAATTGGGTTCTTATTTCTTGATAAGTTAATTTTCATATTACTGAGCATTATATAATTGAAAAACAAATTATATACGATCTAAAACTCCAACAGATTGATGAACTAACTTATTAGGACTTAATTTTAATTATTTCTCAAAATTACTCTCTAAAATGAATATAAAATTCATATATCTTAAAAATGAAAATAACTAACTAAATTTAGAAGAGAAAAAAAAATGATCCTACAATTGAAAATATTATCATCGATGAGGTTTTTATTTTTTGATAAGTTAATGTTTATATTATTGAGCCTTATATAATTGAAAACTAACTCTAAACGTTCAGAAACTCTAAATAATTCATGAACTAACATATTAAGACTTAATTTTAATTATTGTATTCTTAAAATCATTCTCTAATATGAATATAAATTTATATATCTTCAAAATAAAAATAACTAACTAAATTTAGAAGAGAAAAAAAAAATGATGCTACGATTGAGAATATTATCTTAGATGTGGTCTTTATTTCTTGATAAATTAATTTTCATATTATTAAGACGTATATAATTAAAAATTTAACTTTAAACATTCTAAAACTCTAATTGATTCAAGAAATAACTTATTAGGACTAATTTTAATCATTCTAAAACTCTAACTAATTCATAAACTAATTTATTGGGACTTAATTTTGACTATTGTATAAAGGTTTTAAATATCATCTTGCATAGGATTCTTATTTCTTGATAAGTTAATTTATATACAAATAAGCCATATAAAATTGAAAAACTAATCCAAAATGTTCTGAAATTCTAACTAATTAATGAGTTAATTTATTAGGACTTAATTTTGAATGTTATATCCTTAAAACTACTTTCTAGTATAGATACACATAAAAAATGAAAATGATATAATAAGGAAGAAAAAAGCTTCTTTGCACGACACGTCATTGCAAGAGATGGTTGTTTTGCTTGACACATCATCGCATTATGTTTTTAATATGAAATAAAATTATAACCATTATATAAATGTCACTAAAGTCTTAAATATTATCTTAGATAAAATTCTTATTTCTTGATAAGTTAATTTTAATATTAATAAACCTTTTATAATTGAAAAACTAATTATAAATGTTCTAAAACTCTAACTAATTAATGAAACTTATTAAGACTTAATTTCGAGTATTGTGTCGTTAAAACCACTATCTAATATACATATAAAAATTCATACATATAAAAAACAAAAATAATATTATCTTGAATGGGGTCCTTATTTCCTGATAAGTTAATTTGTAAACGTTTCTTTGCGCGACACGTCATAGCAAGAGATGTTTTTTTTTTGCTTGACACATCATCTCATTATATTTTTAATATGAAATAAAATTAGAACTATTATATAAGTGTCACTAAAGGTCTTAAATATTATCTTGGAACTATTATATAAGTTAATTTTCATATTAGTAAGCCTTATATAATTAAGAAACTAATTCTAAACGTTCTAAAACTCTAACTAATTAGGATTTAATTTTGAGTATTGTGTCCTTAAAACCACTATCTAATGTACATATAAAAATTCATAAATATAAAAAAACAAAAATAATATTATCTTGAACGGGATCCTTATTTCTTGATAAGTTAATTTATAAAAGCTTCTTTGAGCGACACATCATTGCAAGAGATAGTTTCTTTACTTGACACATCATCCCATTATGTTTTCAAAGTGAAATATAATTATAAACATTATAAGTGTCACTAAAGATCTTAAATATTATCTTGGATAGGATTCTTATTTCTTGATAAGTTAATTTTCATATTAATAAGCATTATATAATTAAAAAAACTTATTTTAATTGTTTTGAAACTCTAACTACCACATATTTATGGAATTAGGTGCTAATGATACTTTTTTTGCTACTACTTTAGTTGTCTGAAGATAATTATAATCGCTCGAGTAACGATAACTAATAATCGCTAGATATAGTTAGTGACATTTTTGCTAACACTTTTAGTAACTATTTTTAGCATCACCTAAATATTTAATGATCATTAATTGTCACTACATAGGAGTTGTACCTCTCTTCTTACAACCTGAAAAATTGAAAAGGATTTATAAATATATTTTTAACATGTTAGTGTATCTAAACATATATAAATATTATCTTGGATGTTATCCTTATCTATGAGTTAATTTAAGTTTGTACGAACTATATGAGAGTTATGTTAGGAAAGCTTCTGTAATCTGAAAACTAATCTCAAACTCTAAATATACTAATTTATTAAGAGTTAATTTTGATGATAGTGTCCTTAAACTAACTTTCCCATACGAAGATAACAAATCATGTTTCTACAAAGAAAAATAACATATGAGATTTAGAAAAAAAAAGTTATATTAGAATTAATATAAGTATATTATAATTTACAGATGTGTGTGTGTGTGTGTATATATATAATCATTAAAATATTATCAATACAATATACATTTTTAATAACAAAATTATTGGATGATTTTTTACTTTTATAAAACTGCACAACCAACAAAGTGGCTATATCATATATATGAGATTTTAAAAAGAAATCACATGTGTATTTGAAAAAGAAATGGTACAGTTAAATAATTCTTAATTACTATATGCAAAATTATATAAAACCTATAAGATGCAAAATGTATCCATGTAATTCTACTAAACTAACGGTAAACTAGCTCACTTTTACATAGGGCCCTAAGGATTAACAAAAAGAATTTTTTACTTATGATTGATTAAATTTTCATGAAAAATAAGACTAATTATAAAATCTTAGACAAGTTATATATATTAGAACTTAATTCTGATTACAATGAAATTGATTATAACTGTGAGCGGTGATTATTGTGTGAATTCAATAGCAAGCAGTTGATTAGCGCTTGCCCTATAATATTAGTCTAATATAATGATATTTGTTATCCTTGCGAGCTCATCATAGTTAGAGGTATAACATGACACATTTTGATATATAAAGGTTATATATTTATTGTGCTAAAATAAGTATATTTCATGAAAAATTAAAATCATTAAATGTATCCGGTAGATATAAGAACTAGAACTTAGCAACAAATAGTAGTTATAAATCATGTGAAAAATAAATTTAACACTCCTAAATAAGGATGCATCCTCTCCATCAATCTAGCGTCCTCGTTACTAGTCTTACAAGAATTAAAAAAGTCGATATGTATGGAAGTATTGAATACTATGTAGTTATTCTGTTAAATTTATTTTTGCAAAAGGTAATAACTTATCTTGAAAGTCATAATGTGTATATATAAGTTCTGTTAAATTTGAAATACAATTTTATTCCTTTTTTATTTCTACTTGACAGTTATACTAACCTCAGAAATATACGTAAAACTTTAAAACCGTCTAAGTTAAATAATTAAAATCATATATAATATTTTACAACTCAAAAGAGATACATAATAGCGTCATTATTTTATAATTATAATTGCTACTCAAAGTGCTAAGGTAATATTTATTTGAAATACTTACTTGACAATTTAAAACAAAAGGTTAAGAAGGTAAGTATCTAGCGGCTCCATAATATTTATTCTTTATCTATCAGCTTACAAAATAAAAAAAATTTGAGTTATTTAGGCCCTAGAGGATTCCCACACACACACACACACACACACACATATATATATATATATATATATATATATATGCAAACATCTCATAATATATGCAAACATCTTTTTATCTATCAGCTTACGGATAAACACACACACACGTGTGTGTGTATATATATATATATATATATATATATATATATATATATATATATATATATATATATATATATATATATATATGCAAACATCACATAATAACTGTGTGGATCATAATCAAACAAATAATATTATTTAATACACAAAAGTTAGGAGCAATGCAAGTGAGCTAAATTTTGATATTTTATTTAAGGTAGTCGTGATTAAACTAGGTACTAAGGTTGTTCTTAATAGTCGAATTAGTTTTTTTATAATGTTAATGTCCCTTTTATTTTACAGTACGTGAAACACATAAGATACTTTTTACAACCTTATAATAAACGATATTTCATAAACTGGCCCGAGCTTGGCTCGGGTTACTGGGCTTGTCTATATAATATATAATAAGCGAAGTAAGAAAGATATTGATAACTTCTTTGCACAACACATTATCACTTTTTCGCATGACACATATTAGATAATAGAGTCCTTATTTTAAGATTAATTAACTTCTATATTAGTAAGTCTTAATCTATTAAAAACTAATTCTAATCATTCTAAAATTCTAGCTACCTAATCAATATACTAATTTTATTAAGACTTGAATTTTTTATAAGCCATATATAATTTGAAACCAATTCTAATCATCATTTCTTTATATGATACATCATCATATCCTCATTTTAATATTAATTAACTTATATATTAGTAAGTCTTATTTAGTTCAAAAACTAATTCTAATCATTCTGAAATTCTATCTAACCAATATACTAATATATTAGGACTTCTTTTTTACAACTAAGTCCTTAAAATTCAAAAACTAATTCTAATCATTCTAAAACTCAACCTTATCATTACACTAACTCATTAGAACTTAATATTGATTATTATCTTCAATACTACTCTCTAATATAAATATAAAAATTTATATATATAAAAAATAAAAATAATACTTTTGATTTAATTAAAAAATTATTTTTTTAAAATAAAAATAAAATCCAAAGACCCAAAAAAATAACTTATGAAATTTAGAATAAAAATGTGATCTAATAATTATTCTAAATTTTGATAGGATCCTTATACTAATCAATCTAATTAATTTACAGGAGTAATGAGGGTTTTCTATAAGCCCTATGTAATTCAAAAATTAATTCTAAAATTCAACATAATTGTTATACTAATTAGGACCTAATATTGACAATTGTATCTTCAAAACCACTCTCTAATATGAATATAAAAACTCATATATATATATATATAAACAAAAATAATACTTTCAGTTTAGAATAAAAAATTAATGTTATAATTAAGATTAAACAACTTACGAGACTTAGGAAAAAATGATCTAACAGTCGATTTAAATTTTGATAGGTACATTATTTCTAAGTTTGATTAATTTTGCATGAATAATGAAGGTTGTATAATTTAAAATTAAATTCTAAACATTTTAAAACTCAACCTAATCAATACACTAACTTATTATGACTTAATTTTGACTATTGTATTTGTGAATATAAAATTTCTATATCAAAAAAAAAAATAACATATTAAAGTTAGAAGGAAAAAAATGATGTTCTAGTTGAGTTACTATTATTATTCACACACACACACACACACACACACATGTGTGTGTGTGTGTGTGTGTGATATACATAAGATAGTCATCGTTAAAAATTAATAATGTAATTATAAGTCAACATTTTTAAATAAGACCTCAAGACTACCAAACTGGTTATATCTCATATATAAGGATTTAAAAAATAACTCGAACAACTATGATTTATTGTTGAAAAATTATTGATATAATTGTCGCTGTATTTGTAAATCTTATAAATCTAGAAAATCAATTGTACAACGGTTAAACTCTATGCTACAGACATATATTTAAGTATTAGGCTTTGATTTTGAATATAAAACCTTAATTAGATTGTCGTACAATTCTTGTGTAGTATTTGCATACGTATATATGTTTACTTTAGTTCCTTTAGAATTATAAGTTGAAAAAATAATGAGTAGATTGTGGTACGGTACCACTTGACGATGTAAAAAAAAATTTAAAGAATGCAAAAATCTAACGATGACATTATTCCACAATCTACTCATTGTTTTTTAAACTTATAGTTCAGAGGAATTAAAGCAAACATATATACCTATACAAATATTCTATGATAATTGCATGACTATCTAATCAAGACTGCAATTTTAAATGTATATGAGACAGAAAAAATATTCTACTAGATACCATATTCATATCTTAATAAGTTGGTGATTTTTGAAATAATGATTTATGAAGAAGATAAGAATGGACAATGATTTTTGAAACAATGATTTATCAAGACTAAGTTACTTGAAGTTATTACAAATAAAGTACTAAAAGTTTTTTACCAACAATTATAGTTTTAACAAAAGTAGATTTTTTAACATCTTTTTTTGTTCTTGAAATGTGGTATGCATTGATACATGTTTTGTAACCTTTGAAAATATTTTATTAACTTACTCAAGCTTGACTCGGGATTTTGAGCAATAATATCTAATTTTTGAGGCGAGAAATGTAATGATAGCTCATGTCACCTCATTGCATGGTATTTCTAATATAATAAGAGTTATAAAAACTAACGTAAAACATATTAATGTTGCTAAAGATTTCCAAACATTATTTTGAACGGGATCCTTAATTTTGCAATTAATTAAATTGACAAATATAGTAAGCATTTAAATAATAAGCCTTATGCAATTCGAAAATCAACTCGAAACATTCAAAATTTTCTAACCAATATAGTAACCTATTATGACTTTATTTGAATATCATATATCAAAAAAGCTCTCTAACATGAAATATTAACATGTAAAACAAAAAAAATTACTTAAGAGATTTAATAAGAAAAATTAGGTATCATTTCAAATTCATATTTAAGTTTTCTATTATTTAACTTGATTAATATGCTGGTTGAAAATTTTGGTTAGTAATTTTCTTACTCTAAAGTTTTGTACTATCTGTTGTTAAAAAAACTTTTCTAAGAGATTTTTCGCCGGTAAAGATCTTTAGCGACGGATCTTTACCGAGGGACTTTTACTGACAAAATATTCCGTTGCTAATTTTTATTTTTGATTTTCTCCCTTTTTTTCTTTTGCCAAAAAAATTTGAAAATGACTTTTACCGACAGACTTTTGCCAACGGAATAAATTCATCGGTAAAAGTCAAAAATTTTGAAAATTTTTTATGATCTTTAACGACGGATTTTTGGAGACGGCCAAAATCAGTCACTAAAAGTCCTTAAAATTAAAAAACCCTACCCCTTCGTTCTTTTCTCCCCGCCGCTCACACCATTCCCTTCTTCTCTCTCTCTCTCTCTAACCCTAAATCATAACCACTCACCTCCCACACACCTAACCCGTTGCCGCACCCCCACCCCGCTGCCTCTACCGCTCGCCGACACACAAGGGCGGAGCTACGTATGAACGAGGGGGGGGGGGGGGGCTAATGTACCCCCTCAACTTCCCAAAACAAAGTTCAGCCTGCGACTCTCTCTCTACGCCAAGTCTCTCACCCACTCCCCAAACCCAGGCGGCACACACCCACTCGACCACTCACCTGCGACAGTCGACGGCGACACGCGGGCACTGCAGGGGCTCCTGCCTCCTTAAGTTGACTCTCTCTATTGAGCTCGGCTCAGATCTGGAACGAGTGAAGCCGTGGACGGGTGGATCTGGAAGTATAAGTGATCATCGGTGAATAACGACGGCGAGACGATGACTCCACCGGCCAAGAACCCACTGCTGGCGACGACGTGTCGACGACCGGTGACCCTTGCGGTCAATTAGTCAATTGCCTAAATATTTTTTAAAACTTTTTCTTCAGAAATTCAGATTTTTTTTAAAAAATATAGAAAATACTTTTAGCGACAGAATTTTTCGTCGCTAAAAGTAAATAATTCCGTCGGTAAAAGTAATTTTTTTTTCGACGGATGACATAATTCGGTCGCTAATCTTTTAGTAACGGGGTTATAGGCAACAGACTTTTAGCGACGGGGTGTCCGTCGCTAAAAGTCTTTGGCGACGGCTTTAGCGTTTTAGCGACGGAAATATCTGTCGCTAAAAGTCTTTTTTCTTGTAGTGTTAAAGATAGAAATACCATAATATGCAGATTCTATATGAGATATATTAAAAAATAATGTAAATTTAAAACCTTAATTATGTGAGCATTTCTTAAATTTAACTAATTTTATGTTGGAAAACTTCTGAATCATTTTTTTCTATGATATTTTTAATACGAGTAAGTAAAACCCTTAAATATTCTGAATTTCGCATACCCTTGAGGAGAAGGATGGCCAACCCCCTTAAGGAAGGGGATGACCGACCCCCTTGAGGAGAAGGGTGGCCGACCCCCTGCAAAAGTGGGTGGCCGACCCCTTTGAAGGATCGAGCCCCTTTTCCAACGGCTTGACTGTGTTGATGTCGCGATATTGGTGATGCATGTGGATGCTCGAAAGGAGATGCACTTTGACCGGGTTACGGCGTTGAATAATTGACCTTTGACTGGGTGATGTGTCGCGCGACGTGGGTCCCTTAATGGGCCCCGGGGGTCTGACCAGGATAGGGTTTGAACATAAGCCCCCTGCGTGTGGCGTGCACGGAGGGGTAACCCGAACGGGCGTCGCACGCATAAAACGTGGCGGCTTGCGACGCGGGTTGCAAAAGGGCATATGTGTGCCAAAAACAGAGCCGTTCTTTTTTACTATAAATAGTGAAGAGGGGGCGAGTTGAGAAAGAAGGAAATCATTTGCACCTGATCAGTCCAGAGAGAGAGGAAAAGAGAAAAGAGAAAAATGAAAGATGGTGAGGGAAGGAAAGCAAGTGGCCGAGGGGTCGGCCGGTGATGGGGGTCGGCCCTGGTAGCGAGAAGGAAATGAGAGAGGAAGGAGGGAGAGAGGAGATGGAGGAAAGGGGAAGTGGGTCAACCGCGAGGGGGGTCGGCCCTACGAGGGGTCAGCCAGCCCAGGGGGTCGGTCTCATCAGGGGAAAGAGGGGGAATAGAAGTAAGAGAGGAAGGATGAAGGGGAGGGGGGTCGGCTGCAAGAGGGGTTGGCCAGCCAGGGGGGTCGACCGAGAAGGGGGTCATTGTGGTCATTGGGTGGATCGAGGACCTCGCCCTCCGAGCCGATGCCCGTTCCAAAAAAGTTAAGCATAAGATGTTCACGAAGTCGCGGGGTACGGCGGCTAGTGCATCACGACCATCGCGGGCTATGACGACGGAACCCGTGGCAGTGCCGCCGACAGATGAGGCCAGACATGTGCTGGGTGGTGAGACGGCCGTGCCTTTGACATTTGATGACGGTGGAGTGAGGTCGTATGATCCGAACCCAGACAAGACAAACACACTGCTGGGAGTGAGGGGAGTAGTGCCGCAAGTACTTTTCCGTGTGTTGTGGATGGAGCTTGCCATCTGGGTGGCAGATGGAGCTTTTACAATGCCGTGGAGTGGTCCGTTGATGGGAGAGGAGCCACGGGCACCGTCACCATATGTGCGTACTTCGAGCTGGGAGGAGGCGCCTGTGATGTCACCGAGATACGTGCCGGGGTTATTGGTGGAGATGGAGGACATACCATGGGCACCTATAGTGTTCAAGAGTCATGGCGCGATGCCAACTGGGTGGGACTTCTGGTGTCAGCACATGGTGGAGACACCGCGGTGCCAGGCGCTATTACAAAGGTTGGGGTTGCTGCCAGCGGTGGACATTACAGGGAGGGGCCTGGAGTTGTATAGGGATACGCTTGGGATGACTCTACTACTGTCGAGGTAGAGCACCCAGACACATACTTTTGTGACTGAGTTCGGAGAGATCGGGCCGACGTTGCTGGATGTGTTGATGTTGATGGGTTTGCCAATACAGGGAGAGTTGGACGCGCGTGTGATGCGGCTCAGTGGTGAGGAATGCTTGCTGCAGACGCAGCTGTTGGATATCTTGGCGGAGATGAGGCAGCACCAGAAGGGTCATACAGTGGATGGCTCCGACTGTTCTACGGTACGACACAGGCGAGGTCGGGGCAGAGATTGGGCGCTGCTGCTCACTTTGTGATGGGGCCGTATCACAAGGACGAGCGGTACGAGATGGTGGCTTTCCTGACGATGTTCCCCTCGAGGTGAGAATCGTACTTCCCGTAGATCACATTCTTGCTTGTGATTTCATTTAATGTCGCATATAATGGGCTGCTGCTTACTTGCAGGTTTGTGTTTAAGGGACTCCGGAGGACAACATTTCTCAGAGGATGATCTTTCTGGCGATTCGGATGGCGCGGGGGAGACGCGTCGGGCTAGCCCCTGTGTATTTGGGCACCTTGTACTCACGTCCGGATCAACTGGTGAATGACGTGAAGCGGTCGCATGGGCGGTACCAGGTGGCTATGTACGTGGACTGGATGTTCCTACAGAGGTACTTGTACGAGTGTTTTCCAGATTATCATCTGGTAGGATTCCCGCGCCAGCACCCGGTACCGACAATGAGGACGGTGACGCATGGTGGCAGGTCACAGAAAGTGGCGGTGTGGTGTGGCGGATCACCGGCATTTGCATGGTCGGGCATTAAGAGGCCTGATTGTCCGTTGTCACGGCTAATAGATTCTCGCGAGGCGTGCCTGGCACGGCCGTACATAGATATGCATTCATCGTACGGAGTACCCCCTTGGTTGCATGGACAGGAGATGACAAGGGACTTGACCAGGAGGGGGATGTTGTGCTCTTGGTGGCCTACTTTCTGGGTTGGCTTCCGGTGTTGACAGACGATGGTGGGAAACCCGCAGAGAATCTGTATTTCGTGGCCCAGTATTGCCCATATCGGTTGTCGCTGGCACTAGGCTATGACTTGGAGCCGCTGTGCGGATACCGCGGCCCATGGAGTGTGATGACCACATTTGGGTACACGCGATATGATAGAGTCCGTGAGTGGCTAGCACCAGTTACAGAGTGGAGGCGGCTGGGGACAGCGATAGCGGGGGTAGTGACCGTGGGGTACGCCCAGTGGTGGGAGCGATTGTGTGCGGGTTGGGCAGAGTGGTTGGCACAGCCATCGGGCACACGTCGACTGGTGGACGTGTTTGCATGTGACCGGGCACTAAGTTTAATATCAGTGATAGCTGCGAGGTAGGCTGGCATGCTGGCGCTAGTGTCAGGGAGTGCCGCGGGGGGCTCTGAGAGAGATCCAGGCGAGGAACCGGACGAGGAGGGCAAAGGGTCTGAGGACGAGGTTCCGGGGGAGGACCATGGAGAAGAGCCAGTGATGCCGTCACCGTGAGTGCCAGGGGCGGCCAAGGGGCCGCTGTCGGCGCTTCGGGTGAGTATGATGGAGAGTGCTCGTCAGACGAGTGCAGGCACTTCGGGCTCACGCCTGGCAGGGTCGAAGAGGCATCGTGAGGCATTCGGAGGAGCCGGTGGTTGAGGTAAGGCTTGCTGTTACTTATTATATTATCATTATATATATTGTTATTAAGTCATTATAAAAGAGTTAACATACTGACGGTTCCTTTGACAGGAAAATGAGGAGCAAATGGTGGAGGGAGTCGGTGATGCAGGCGCGGCTGCTGAGGCGGAGGAGGCGGTGGCAGCTGAGGTAGATGAACAGGCAGGGGTGAGCCAGAGACGGTTGATACGTCGGGGGCTGGTGTGAGTGACAGGGTGAGCCCACTGCCGGGTGCTAAGGAGAAAGTGGATGAGGTGTATGGTAGAGTGGTCGACGAGTCGCTGATGTTTGATGCCAGCAGCTACTGATGGACAGGCCCAAATGCGAAGGCTATGGGGGTTGAGCGGGAGTACCCGGTGTAGCTGGAACCTGCAGTGGCACCCCGTGCTCGTGAGTCAAAAATTTCGGTGCAGCCTGTTGCGGAGTACCAGCAGGACGTGTCGTCGGGGTCAGCTGTCGAGGCGGGGGCAACATTGATGGTGATGCACTCGATGACCATCAGTGCACAGGTAGCGGGAAGAGTACGGGAGAGGCCTGTGGTAGCGGGGAATGGTGTAGTGGTTGGTGAAACGAGTAGGGGATCGTCGAGTGGGCAGGCCGACGTCGTATCGTGGGAGAGCCTCCAGTTGCCCGCTGAGACAGTGCGCCGGTTAGAGCTATTGAAGGTAGCGTTCCCATAAACGTTTGAGGGAGTGACTGTGGAGAACCCAGTTTTACAGATGTGGGTGTATGCAGGGTTCGTAGAGTGGCTACTGCCCTTTGCGAGTAATCCTGCTACGGGTTGGTCGGCAGCATTCATTAAGCGGTAGCTGAGAGAGTTTGCGCCGTTCACCTCCCTAGGCTTGCAGTTGGATTGGATGGCTGATTTCTTGAGGTCGAAGAGCGAGGGCAGTGCTATGGGGGAGAGGATGGCCTTAATGCAGATGGAGGAGGTGTTACTTTTTGAGGCGGCGTACAGGGTTGGAAATGGAGCGGTCAGAGATTAGCGGAGAGCTGGGCGCGATTGATAGGGAGGTGGCAGAAATAGAGAGGCAGCTGATCGAGTTACAGAGACGCTGAGTGACCTGCAGAGACGGCGTGCTGATGTGGAGGCTCAGGAGGCTGAGCGTCTGATGAGGCAGGCCGAGCTCAAGGTGGGATGGTCGGCGCTGCAGGTTCAGCGTCACACATTGGAGGCGTTCAGCTCCCATCCGGTGGCAGTGTTCTTATCTAGGTTTCTGTAGGGCTTGCCATGGATTGATGTATAAACAACGCCCGATAGTGGCCGAAAAGCTTTATATGTACATATATTTTTCTTGTTGGCATCATGAGCATGATTGTGTTGTCCTATTATCATTTGTTGTGGGTGCAAAGTGCTCTTGTTATTTTGTTATGATTGTCGAATGTCTTATGTCTGACTGTTGTTCATTGGTATTCCCTCTTCCCGTCGAGGGCAAACAACTCAGTGACTAGGAGTAAGTAAAAAAAGGCACGCTAAGCGTAAACATATTTGTAACAAATATATTATATATGGATAGTGCTCAGATTAAGATGTTGTTTCATAAAAGGAACTTGTAATGAGCAACAAGAGTTACAAGTCAGGATATGTGTGTATCTACAGCAAAATGATGTATAAGTGTTTTAGACTGCATGTGGTGGGTCGTGAGGAGCAAGCTGCAATTGGTTACGCATAGTACTTCTTTAGGTAGTGACCGTTGACAAGGGCCGTGAGCCGTCCGTCATCTGGGTCAAGCAGGAGGTATGAGCCGTTGCTTCTGGCCGTATGCACTTCAAATGGCCCCTCCCAGTTGGGTGTGAATTTAGGGGCCGACAGGTTAGCCCGCATATGATTGGCGGCTCGGAGGACAAGGTTGCTCTCCACGAAGGAGCGGGGTTTGACGGTCTTCCCATAGGCTTTGACAAGCTGTTCGTGGTGTTTCTTCATTTGGCACATGGCGTTAGCTCTTTTTTCATCTAGGCCTTCAAGGGCCATCATTCTGGTTTCTTCCTCCCCGAGGCCGCTGCTGAGGGCTACCGCGACCTCGGCGGTCCCCGTAGACAAGGGAGAAGGGTGTGGCCTTTATGGTTGTGTGTCTGAAGGTTCTGTAAGCCCAAAGGGCATGGCTCAGCTTTTCGGACCAAGAGCTGCTTGCGTCATGAACCATGCGTGACAAAATGCGCAACAGGGTTTTATTGGAGGCTTCAGCTTGACCATTGCCTCGCGGATAGTACGGGGTTGATGTGGTGTGATTGATGTCGTGCGTTTCCATGAGAGTCAGAACATCCCGGTTGATGAATGGCGTGCCGTTGTCAAAGATGATGCATCGGGGGATGCCGAAACGACAGATGACGTGGTCACGCAAGAAGTTGGCAATGGCGCCTCCTGTGGCTTTTCGCAGAGGTATGGCCTCGACCCACTTTGTGAAACGCTCCGTTGTAACCATGATCCATATAAGGCCTTTTAACGGCAGATGTATGGG
Organism: Escallonia herrerae; assembly: GCA_033070095.1. Lineage (NCBI taxonomy): Eukaryota > Viridiplantae > Streptophyta > Magnoliopsida > Escalloniales > Escalloniaceae > Escallonia > Escallonia herrerae. Next base: position 53,348 of record JAVXUP010002349.1, on the reverse strand, counting down.
GCCGATAAGGTCGAGAGCCCAAGAGTGAAATGGCCAAGGTGCCACGATCATACGAAGATCGGACGTTGGGGTGTGCATTATATCGGCATGTCTTTGGGAGGGCTGGCAATGTCGGACATGAGTGATGGAGTTAGATTCCATGGTCGGCCAATAGTACCCTAACCTTAGCAATTTTGCGTACAGCTTATGCGATCCCTGATGCTCCCCACAGACACCATTGTGCACTTCATTAATTACTTCCAAGGCCGAGGCACCTTTTAAGCAGCATAGGGTGCGCCCCAAAAACTCTTTACGAAATATTTTTCCTTCCATCATAAAATATCTGACCGATTGGCGCTTGACAGATCGTGCCGAGCCGTGATCTGGCAGTAGGAGCCCATGAGTTAGGTATTGTAGGAAAGGTTGATGCCAGTCGCCCTAGATGTTAATGACAAGCACTTCTGCGCTATCCGGCACATACAGGCATTCTGAACAATCCCGTTGTACATCCGAAGCGTCCTTAGCCATGGACGGCCAAAAGAGGCCCATGCGTTGGAGGCGACAGTACAGAGGGGGGCCGTCGAGGCCACAACTTTTCTGATGGCCGAGCTGTAGTCTATGCTTTGCTTCTGCCGGGGCCAAGCATCTAGCCAGAGTGCCTCCGGGAGATCGTTTGTATAGGACGTCTCCCAACATCAAGAAATTCGTGAGGGTGGAGGTGGACGCAAGAGATGGTCCCCTAAGTTGGTCGACGATTAGCTGCCTCCAATCACAGGCAGTACTGTCTTTGGGGGTTAAGTTCAATGCGGTGCATGGTACGGTTCTTCTGATGACGGTTAGCATTTGCTGTTCACCGTCAAACTCAATCTTTGATGCGATCGTGGCTAAGCTGTCCGCATGTCGGTTGTGGCACCTGTTATGATGTTCATATTGGACATGGCCAAGTCTTCCCTCCAAGTGTTGTACCAGGGCACGATAAGGCGCCAAAGCTAGCTTTTTGACCGCGAACTCTCCGTCAGCCTGTTTCATTATCAAGTTCGAGTCCCCCTTTATGCATAATGACTTAGCCCCCATACTGGTAGCTAGCATGAGGCCGATGACAAGGACCTCATATTCAACTTCATTATTGGATACTGGGAATACGAGCTTGAAGGATAGGGATGTGGTAACACCCTGTGGATTGTGAAGGACTATACCTGCACCCCCTTGCCGGAGGGGAGCTCTATCAGGACCTTTGTTAGTGGCTGAGCAGTCAAACTCGAGCATCCATAATTCATCTATGTCGGAGATCAGGGACGTCTCCTCCCCAGGTAATTGATTTGAGGTCAGTTCATACTGTTGTCGCGGAAAGAAGGCTAGAAGATCTGCAAGTGCTTGGCTCCGCAGAGTTGTAGGGTTTCTAATGGACAGGCCAAACTCGGCTTACAGCAATAACCAGCGGGTAAGTCATCCAGACAAGGCAGGGCGTGTGAGCATGTATCGTAGTGGATCAGCCTTGGTGACAAGCATGATTTGGTGGGACAAGAAGTAGTGCCTAAACTTCTGTGAGGCGTAGACCAAGGCGAAGCAATGCTTTTCGAGCTCAGAATAGTTGGCCTCAGGTACCCTGATTGATCGGCTGAGGTAATAAACTGGACACTCCACTCCGTCCACTTCTTGGGCCAACAAGGCCCCCACGGATCTGAGTGTGGAGGTTAAGTAAAGTAAGATTGGGACACCTCGCTAGGGCACGACCATGGTCTGTGGTGACATGAGGATCGCCTTGATCTGTTCGAATGCTTGTTGTTGGGGCGCCTCCCAACTCCACAGCGCACCTTTTTGTGCGTCAAGTGCCGGAAGGGCGTGATAAGTTCGGCCAAGGCAGGGATGAATCAGTGGAGGTAGGAGACCTTGCCGAGGAAGCTCTTCAATTTTCTGGTGCTCTTAGGTGGTGGCATTTCTTGGATAGAAGCAGCTTTAGAAGGGTCAATGTCGATCCCTTGTCGACTAACCAAAAAGCTGAGGAATTTGCCGGATGAGACTCCAAAGGCACATTTCAACTGATTCATCCGCATGCTGTACTATAGACAACGATCGAAGACTACTCGAGGGTCCGTGAGATGATCACTTTCCCTTTTGGACTTGATGATAAGATCATCAAAGTAGTCCTCCACGCTACGGTGTATCATGTCATGGAAGATGGTGGTCATGGCTCGCTGATAGGTAGCACCCGCATTCTTGAGACCAAAGGGCATGACTTTCTAACAAAAGTTACCCATTGGAGTCCAAAAGGCTGTCTTGGCACAGTCGTCCGGATTCATTCGAATTTGGTTATAGCCAGCTAAGCCATCCATGAAGGACAAGTTCTCGTATCCGGCGGCAGCTTCCGTAAGCATGTCAATATTGGGCAGTGGAAACTCATCTTTGGGGCACGCTTTGTTCAAGTCGCGGAAGTCAATACAAACGCGGACTTGGCCGCTCTTCTTTTGGACAGGGACGACATTAGCCAGCCATATGGGATGAGTAATTGGTTTGATAAAGTCGGCTTGTAGAAGTCGCTCAATCTCTTGCTTGATCTTTAATTCGAGCTCGAGGCGGAAAGATCTAGGATGTTGTCGGACAGGGCTGAATCTGGTAGCGATGTTGAGATGGTATGTCACCAAGGAGGGATCCAACCCAGGCATCTCATTGTAACTCCATGCCAATACATCGCAATATTCGCGGAGGAGGGTAACCAATTCCTCTCTTCGGCCTAGGGTGAGTTTTGTGCCAATGTATGTCAGTCGAGGTTCCTTGCCTGGGTCAGCCAGGTTAATTTCTTCGAGATCTTCAGCCTGCGGTCGAGGGCTGTCTTCATAGCAGGGTGGTGCAGCGCCCGAAGTAAGCTCGGGGTCTGGCGGGCAATGCTCGGCCGTACAACACCATTTTGTTTCGTGGTCGGTTCAGGATTGAGGGGGTCAGATGACGAACCACCTGGTACCCCGTACACCGTCATAATTGGTAGATCACTTTTTTGTCTTTGATGATGCGTCAGAAGGTAGGTTCAAACTTGTGCTTTTTGGACTTGGGGGATGAAGGCGGATAATTGGTCAAGACCGCGGGTGGTGGCGCTGAAGCTGATGCTTTGTTCTTGTCGCTGTTCTTGGATTCGAACTTGGACTTGGGAGGCTTATTCCCGCACAGCTCGTCCCAATCTGGCAATTTGGTGGAATGGATGTGAGTGGCGTTCTCACCATCCGGGGCGAGCTCAGTGAAGAAGGAGGCCTCGGCGAAGTAAGACTCGGCACATTCGAAGGGTGCCCTGGTTGCGGGGATCGTTATTGTTATCTCGTGTCCCACATGACCGGCCACCAGTTTTATACACCAATAGTTTTATACATTGGTGGTACGTGAGGGGACAGCCTTGTTAACATGAATCCACGGTCCAAGTAGAAGGTGGAAGGAGGACTCGTTGTCTATCACATGAAAAGTGATGTCACGACGGACAATTCCGACCATGAGGTCGACAGTGATGTGGCCGAGGGTGGATTGGGGGCCCTGCCTGAAGCCAGTAATCTTGACGGGGTTGTGTAATACCCCAAAAATCTCGATATATTTTTATGGGCTAATTTAACTTTTTAATGATGAATTATTACTATTCTAATTATTATTTCTCTTAACATTAATATACTTTTTAGCGACGAATTTAGGGAACACTATAAATATGATCTTTAGCGATAGTTTTATAATCATAAGACATAATTTAACGGTAGCAGATATTATTGATATAGATTGAAGTATTAGTGACAATTAGCGTTAACAATATTTTTAGAAATCCTTAGCGACATTTTTATAGTTGGCGACGATACTTTTAACTAATATTAGAATTCCAATTAGCGACTTATAGTGACAATAATTTCACTCAACATCAATGTATTTCTTAACAACTTCTAGCGGCGAAAATTTTAGCATCGTTATACTTTTAGTAATGATTAGTGTAGTTAATATATTTGGACTATTTTTCGATATAATAAGTTGGGCTAGAGTTTTGGCGACAAAAAGGGGTTGTAAGTTTTCCTTGCAATTCCAACTAGGGTTTTTCACCCCCATATATATATATGTATATAAGATATAGTAGGGGGCAGCCACCCTTAGCCGTCAGACTCAACTTAGTGGGAGATAGAAGAGAGCTCAAAAAAAAAAAGAGATCATCCGACAAGGTTTTCGGCGATCAACAACACTCTAGTAAGATTTCTCTTGGTTTTTCTCTCTTAGTTTGCAGAATTAAGTAGATTTTGTTATTTTATTGTATATATGGCCACGGGTATATATACTGTTGGTTGTGAGACATTTGAAGAAGGGGGGAAATCGCTGAGTTTGGTAATCGGTTTAGCATTTTTGCCATGAGAGTGCTGGGAAGGGTGAGTGCATGATAGTCACCGGTGTATGGGTTGGAGCCATGAACGGCCATGGCTGCTTGCATGTTGATGGGGCGTAAGGTGGGTACTGCCGTAATGGATCTAGCCTAGTGTGTGAGTGTTTTAGTGTGAAAATAAAATGGGGTCTCCATGAGCAACCACGGCTGCCGCAAACCGATGTTTGCGACGCCACCATGGTTCGGATGGAAGGGCGGCCGCTGCTATTATTTATGTGGATGTGAGAGTTGGACAAGAAGAAGAAGCCACGACCATGAGGCAGTGGCTGTGTCTTGTTGGAGATTTGAGAAGATGGATTTGGAGAGAAATAAGGCATGAAGTGTAATGTTTGTACACATGTGAGTGGATGGACTGAATTGATTGAAGTATAGGTGAAATGGGTTTATTTAGAGAAAAAGAAGACCCACTGCCATGAGGCAGTGGGTATGGGAGTTAGTGGGTGCTGGGGTTGCATGTGTATTGTAGTGTGTCTTAAGAATTGTATATGGGTTAAACATGTGTGTAACCATATTTAAAGTAGGTGGTAAGTGAGAGGGAAAATGAAGAGGTGAGGTGGTTCTGGGTAAAGAGGACAACTGGGTTTTGCATGAGGAAGAAGACTGTAGCGAGAGAGGAAAATGTTCTGTTTTAAAATTAGACTCAAAAGTGTCGCTAAAAAGCTATCTTATTCCAGCAGTCTCTTTTTGAATTTTTAAAATATATCTAGAAACTTTTTTGGACAAAACTCCAAGAAGTAACTTAGGTTTATTTTTCAAGACCTACACATAGTAAAAATTTTAGATTTTTTTGGAGCTCTGGAAGCGTGCTAACTAATTTTATTTGTAAAAGAGATTTTGGTGTATTTTAGAATAGTAAATTAAGTTGTTAAGTTCTGAAACTTCTACAGTAATCTTATATAGCTAACATAAGGTATTTGCTAAAGTTTTAGAAGTTTTTAAAATCGTTTGCTATTTTTAGCACCGTTAGTAGCGTAACGCTTGAACGGCAATCGCGTAACGCACTACTATTGCAACAGTTTACTTCTATTTTAAAGGCCATTTCCAAACAGATTTAGGCAAAGTACAAAACTAAAACTTCCCTTACTTTTGGAAAACCTTCGACGTGGAATTTTCTGGGCATGAGAAGTGTCTCAAACAATTTTATTTTTAAAATAGGTTTTTGAATTATTTGACATAGTAAAAAAAAATTTATTTTTAGCCCAGAATTCTATAGTGATGTAAAATTTATGCGATGCTTAAGTGTCTGAAACTTTGTGGCATTTTGGTGCCGTTCGATATATTTTTGGAGAATGAGCATTAACGCTCAATTTTAGGGTTCCGAGCGAAAAAATTTCGGAACAACCGTTCTTGTCCAAAAAACCCACCGGTGTCTAAAAAGACTCTTTTAGATTATATCTAGGTGGATAATGGTACGTTAGGTATCGGGAGCGAATAGGTAATTCTACATAAGTCGAGGGGCGGTTTGGTAATTTTACTCACTTGAGAGAAACTTAATGTTTAGATATGATTGAGTGAAAATAAATGACATCTATTTATTGTTTAGGTTTCGATAAACAAGAGCTAGGGCAGGTTTGGGAACAAGAACCAGAACCGCTTAGCTATCCAGGTAAGTACTCTTGCCATATTCCTCCATATACCCTATTTTCCGTCTATGTATATGTACAAATGAATTGTTCAATTAAAAGTTTAAGCCTTTTGCACGCTACTGCTTTTGTGTAAATTGTTTGATGATAAAATACAACAAAAATGCCATGGAATATTTTCTATGAGGAGTGTTTTAAAGTTGGCTCATATATGTTGAATGAGACGATATTCTGGCTTGGTTGTTGCGCCCCATATCTATGGGAAAAAGTTGGATTGTTGAGTCTTGGTCAACGGGACGATACATTGACGCACAGTACTGTTGCTCGTGGTGCGCCCTTGCGTCCACAACAATATGTATCCCAGATGAAGGAGGGATTGTGGGCCCTAATCGGGGGGCGCATACCCTGACCGAATAATATTTATCCCGGGTGGAGTAGAGATTGTGGGCCCTAGTCAGGGGGAATGTACGCTGACCGCAGCATACCTATGTTATGATGAACTGTGATAGTTGCTAATGAGCCTTCTTGATGCCATACATCGTTACTGTGAATCTTGGATGAATTGCTTTCATAAACTAGATATGTGTAAAATAACTCCTATGAAAATGTTTACCATTTTTAAATCAAAGAGAAACTATGGCATGCTTTTATGAATTCCAAAACCTATTTTAGGAATGTGGTATGTGTACTTACTGGGCCTCAAGCTCACCCCGTTTTATAAATGTTTTCAGGCAATCAACTAGATGAACATGAGTGTTGCGAGGGGAATGAGAATGAAGCCGCGAGAGATGCTAGTTAGGAGGCTGAATTAAGTGCCATGAGAAATTATGATATTGCTGGTTTATTCCTAGAATTTTTTTGTAGCGTAACTCCAGGAGGTTTCCTTTAAATAAATTATATCAGTCATTATGGAGGAATTTAGTAGAGATAATTTTGGGGAGATCTGAAAGGACCTCTTAGGAGTCATATTATGGTGTCAATTAATGCATGATTTTAGAATTGTTCACAAGTTTAAACAAGGCTTAACAGAGCCCTTGATTTGAGTCCATTGGGTCTACGGCCGGTCACGTGCCTAGCTCGAGGGCCTGCCCGTGGGTTCGGGTCGTGATAGGTCGCGGATGATCTTCCTTGGTGGTATGCCGGCTTGCTGTAGGGTGATGAGAGGCATGATGTTGATTGAGGCACCGCAGTCTACTAAGGCGTGACGAAAGCCTGTGCCGTTAACAGTGCATTCAAGGTATAACGGTCAGTTGTGGTGTTCAATTGGCGGCGAGTCCTCGTCCGAGAAAACTAATGCGGTAGAAAGGACATGTCTGAGTTTAACTTGGGCAGCAAAGCATTCAGGACCGAGGCTTGTGGTGACCTCGATCAGACAGTTTGAGAGGTAAGTTTGTGCCGTGGGTGAGAACCCCATTTCATCAAAAATGCTTTTAATCTTCGACATCTGTCCAACTGAGGACGCTGGCTGAAAAACGGAAGGTATACAAGGTATGACCATAGGAGAGATCTCTGCAGGGGCTTCAGGGACTAGAGCTTTGACGCGGTCAGTGACAGCCATGAGCACCTGATGTCCTCGACTGTTGTTGCCATGGTTCGGGTAAGGGTCCTTACGCACATCGTTGTTCTTCCATAACTGTAGTTTGCCCGATGCGACCTTTCTTGCAAAGATAGTTCGTAGCGCGTTGCAGTTTTGAAAAGGATGGCCAATGGCTTGATGGAAGGGACAGTAGTTGACCCGGGTTCTTTCTTCGTCTGTGATGGGGATCCGCACAGGTGGCAATCTGAAGTTGAGGTCATTAACAACCCATTCTATCAAGAGTTCTTTCACCGTGTTCAGATCGAATGGAAAGGCAGGGGGAGTCTCCTATTGTCTTCATTTGTTAGGGTGTTGGTCCCTACCGGGAGTGGACGATTGGAGCCAGCGTAGCTGCTGACATTGTTGTGGTTGGTGCTGTTGCTGTCGTGCTGAGCACTAGGTATGTTCGTCAAGGCCAGCAGTGCATTCTGCGTGCGAGTCTTCCATGGTTTGACAGGGTCGACCGTCTCGTAAGTACGTCGCGCCGCTTCATTGAGGTGCCCCCAAGACTTCAACTGCAAGTTCTCAATGTGTACCCGGCAGATGTCGTTCATGTTCTTAATGCATATGGGGACCAATGTCTCATCTTTGCTGAAATCCGTACACTCGAGGCACTTAAGGTGAAAACAGTGCACATATTTGGTTAAGTCTTCGCCGGGATTCTGGCGTATGCTAGCGATGTCCAGTATGGTGTCGCGTTCAGCTTCGTAGTGGAATTTGTCCAAGAATAGTTGGGCCATTTCATCCCAAGAATGGACTGTTTCGGCGGGGATCTGATGATACCAAGTGTAGGCCAAGCCCGTGAGGGACTTGTGAAACTCCCTCAGCTTCAAACTATCGCCCGGGCCATACTGTTCCAATGAGCCGACGAATCTTGTCAAGAGCTCACGGGCGTTGCCTTCACGCCTGTTGAGGAGCATGAAAGTGGGTTGCTTGTATCTGAGCAGGTATGGTACAGTGGCATCTCGTTGGCATACGACGTGCGGTCTGTCAGTGGCGCTAACGAACCGGGTACAGACTGCTGTGACAACCGGCGGAGGAGTGCATCGAAGTCGGCCTTGGAGACATAATGAGGGAGTGGCTCCTCCTGACCAACTAGCGGCTGATGGCTGGCTGGGGCTCCATGAGCCCCTGAGCCCCCTGACGATGTAACTGGGTAGGTTGGGGGAACAAAAGGATGATACATGGCGGGTGTTGCCATAGGCACATGTGCGGCAGCATGGGTGGTTGGGTGAGACATGTCCAACACTTGGCCGATTGTCTGATGTTGCTCTGTTAGGTAAGGGTTAGGCTCCATCTTGATGGATTCATGAGTTTCAAAAGAACTTCTGGCCGGTAGATTCTGTGGTACAATAACAGGGGTGACTTGCTGTGGCACAGGCCCCAGATCCGACTACGGTCTGTGCGATGGCATGGTGGGGTGCAGCGTGCCAGCTATAGGCAGGAAATATGTCGCGAGCCCCACTGCCAGGGGTCTGGAAGGCCGAGGCGGTAGTGGTCGCGACACTGGGGCTTGGACAGTGTTAGGAGACGGCCCAGGTCCTGTGGGTTGGACCGGTGGAATGACTTGCTGTGAGGCTATGGCCTACATGGATCTTTGCATTTCCTTCATGGAGATCATGAGAATGGCCTGCGAGTCTTGTATGCTGGCTATAGTAGGAGTGAATTGTTGAATGGCGGCATTGACTGCAACTTGCACGTCAGACATGGGGTGGTCTTGGGGACGCAGGACACTAGTGCCCTCTTGCTCAACCGGGTGGTCCTCTTCTTGCACGAGATGGATAAGGCTCTGGCTGGTAGCCCTTGTAGCTCGTCATTGCATAGGCATGGTGCCTAAGTCTAGAAGATATGCGGACTGCAACACGATGCTCACCTCCCTAGCGGAGTCGCCAAAATGTTGATACGAAAAAGGGGTTCGCTGCTACGTGGAGGTGCCACAAAGGATGCAGTCTGAGTCAGCTTCCAGGTAGGCAAAGTAGGAGACATCAAAGACGGAGTAAGGGCTGAGAGCAAGGCTTCCCAGACATGTTATGAGGGCTGGCAGCGCTGCGTAGACAGGGCGACGACGAACAGGGTCGACGGTCGACAGTCCGTGTTAAGGGTGCAACGTCAAGGGTCTAGTGATCAAGGTTCAAATGTGTTTCTATCACTAGAATTCCAGAGAGAATGTCTTTTTAGAGAGAGAAAGTGAAAAGTCTAAATGAGAGAAAGATCCTTGAATAAGCTCTAAAGTCCACTATTTATAGGCAAAAATGTGCATGTGTCATAAGTTGACATGTGTTACCCCCTGGGAACGACGCGTCGCCAAGGGATCCAAAGTAATGATTCTCCGTTGGACTGCTGGTCCCCAAGTTTGTGTTGTTATGCCCTTGTAACATCTCTCTGCCTGTCTGAGGAGACTGATAATGCCGTGGTAGAATGGTTAGAGTAGCCCGTTGCCCCAGCCACCAGTCCAAGCCCTTACTGAATCCCACGAGGTGCGTCAAGGGACGCGCAGAGAACCTGACAGTGGTGAGGGTTGCCCTTGTAGCCAACTGCCAGGCGGACTAGACGCAGTGCCCTCCGAAGACCTGTTCCCGTCCCGGAGTGACCCGGGGATCATTGCCCTAGTGGTGTCGACGATCAATAGCAATATGAGTAACATGAGTGGCCATGGTCGTTGCCTGGTTCTTGGAGTCCGTTGCGGTGAAGTCTTCATGTCGGAGTCCCCTACAAGTGTGATGTTAATGGCTTTAGGGTTGTGCCAACGATGGTTTCAGGGTTGCGAGCCCATCTTGCTACGAGGGCCAGAGGCCCCAGTGATTGAGCCGGAGATGGCGCTAAGCCTATGCCGAAGTTTGATTGAGCCGGTGATGGCGCTAAGACCATGCCGTAGTTTGATTGAGCCGGCGATGGCATACAGCCCATCCCGTAGCTTGATTGAGTCTGCGATGGCATACAGCTCATCCCGTAGTTTGATTGAGCCGGCGATGGCGCTAAGCCCGTGATGGCGCTAAGCCCATGTCGTAGAGAGGGGTCCTTGTGCCGGAGCATTATGAACGGAGCCCCCGGAATGCCGCACACTCCGGAGAGTGGGTCAGAAGCATGTTCCACGTCCATGGCGGGGGCGCATGGTGTGGTGAATAAGTGTGATGCCCGGAGGCCTGTAACATGGTTGTGGTGCATGGGCGCGGCGAAGACTGTCGCGGAGGAATACTTGGTGCCGGGGGCATTTATCATGAGAATGGCACAAGGGCACAGCGACGACTGTCGCGGAACAATACTTGGTGCCGGAGGGACGCGTCATAAGAATGGCACAAGGGCGCGACGACGACTGTCGCAAAGTATGCCTGGTGCCAAGGGCACGTATCATCAGCATGGCGCAAGGGCGCAGTGACGACTGTCGCAGATCAATACTTGGTGCCAGGGGCACGTATCATAAGAATGGCGCAAGGGCGCGGCGACGACTGTCGCGGAATAATACCTGGTGCTGGTATGCTGCCGTCGTGACGATTACGCACAGTGTGTGAGTCGCGTCATGTAATCATTGGTGTTGAGCGCGCATGGTAGAGAGCGCAATGAGTGATGTCGGGTTGAGGAGTGATCTTCGCGAGACAAAAAGGCGGCCGACCCCCCTTACAAGAAGGGGCGACCGACCCCCTTAAGGAAGGGGTGGCCGACCCCCTCAAGGAAGGGGGTGGCCGACCCCCTTGAGGAGAAGGGTGGCCTACCCCCTTGAGGAGAAGGGTGGCCGACCCCTTTGAAGGATCGAGCCCTTTTTCCAACGACTTGACTGTGTTGATGTCGTTGCATTAGTGATGCATGTGGATGCTCGAAAGGAGATGCACTTTGACCGGGTTATGGCGTTGAATAATTGACTGTTGACTGGGTGATGTGTCGCACGACGCGGGTCTCTTAGCGGGCTCCGGGGTCTGACCAGGATAGGGTATGAACAATAACACATTTCAAAAAACCAAAATCATCGACACACATAGCTACATTAGTGATCCCAAACTTTGTGACATCAGACTAAAATACATTTGAAATAGTTGCATGCGTTTGAGTCCCATCCAGTGGTGACAACATTTCTCATTTTGTATCGTAGCAAAACTTCAAAAAATTTATTTACATAAACAGATTTTGTTTTGTTATCTGTTCAAATTTGAATCTCAAAATTTTTAAAATTTAAAATTTCACGTTGCCACCTGTCATACAACTACGAAAATACCCCTAAATCTTGAATATCCTGATTCCTGAGGCACGTACCGTTGTAGTTCAGTACCCTCGCAAGGGTATCACCGGTATTTTCCAAAGCAGTATATGCCAAAAACTCGCTCCAGATCAGCCTCCAACCTTAATTCAGCGGAATCTCCCACATAAACAGTCTTAGCAGCTTCTTCTTATAAATCCTAAACCCAAATCACACACACACGCACATCACCATGAAAGCTTCCTTGATATTTCGGGATGAGCAAAAGCCCTTGTTCAGGGCCAAGGTGCCGCTCAACATCCTAGGGTTTCCATTCCAATCTGGCGTTGTCGCCGGCGAATCGAAGGAGCTGTCGCTGAATCTCGGCACCTTCTTCGACTCGGGTCCGTCTTGCAAGCTTGCCTACCGGCCAAACGACCCGGCCAACCCGTTCAGCCTCGTCTTCAAGACCGGGACCGGCAGCCTCGGGTCCCCGGTTTCCAGCGCCATGACCATGAGCGCGGAGTTCAGGCTCGTGGGTCACCAGAACCCCAGCTTCTTCGTCCACTTCAAGCCCCAATTTGGGGATTTCACCTTAAAAAAGTCGCAATCGTCCGTTTTTCCAAAGGGCCTGAAATCGGATCAAAACGGCGGCCTTTTGGGCGACGAGGATGGGTCGATGGAGGTGGTGGAGGCGCCGCTGGCCGGCGGCGGGTACGAGTTCTTTCCGGGGAAGAGAATTGCGGTTCTGCCCCCGGAGTCGCACGTGCAGGCTGCGGGGATGCTGAAGGGCTTCGTGTCCGGGATGGAGGTGACGGCCAGGACTGCCGTGCCGTTGAGGAACCGGGCGTTGGTGAATTTTCGGTGGGGGGTTAGGGTTCCGCCAGCTGCGGCGGCGGGGAAGGGGAATCCGACGGCTGGGATCTCGTTCGACAAGTTTCCGCTGCTGGTGATGAACAAGATCGGGATCGAACACGTGGCAAAGGGTGATTCCAAGGAGCCTCAAGTGGTGGGACCAGGGACTAATTCGGCATTGAGCAGTGACGTGGCAGGGGCGTGTTTGGATCTGAAGAGGCAGATGGAGGCCATGCAGTGCGAGAATGGGATGTTGAGGAAGGCCATGGATGATCTGAGGGCGGAGTTCGCGACCGTGAAGAGCGGTTCGCCGGCGGGGAGGTACAGGGAAGGAGGTAGGCACGCAGGTGGCGACAAGAAGCCGGCGGCGGAGTCGAATGGTTTTGGAGGGAAGGGGGAAGAGGGAAATGCGGAGACGAAGAAGGCTTTTTGACGAGATTGCCAGAATTTAGGTCCTAGGTTGGATCATCTCTTGTGTTCATAGGTTAATAAGTTATGAGTTATATATAGTTTTATGAATTTGTTCTTTTTCTTTGTCTTTTTGGTTGGTTGTGAGAAACTTTGGTGATTGGGTGAATGTAATTACGTAAATTGCGTCTCAAAAAGGGCATGGTTGAACAAGTCTTGTGTTGATTCCTGAGTCGTGTTATGCTTTTTTTATACCTTTATTTAATGTTAAATGATTTATTTTATGTCTTTCAAATATTTTTTAGTGACAAAGTAACCTTGTCATCGAGCAAGCTTTGATGCGGCTATTCGCAATTCCAGAACAATCCAAGTTGCAATTATTCGTGTAATATAATCTCTGCCCAGATTTATTCAGAGGCACCAGGGGAAGCTGAATCTTTTGCAGCTCTCTTAGCAATCAATTTGGCCATCGAAAACCATTGCACCCATGTGATCGTAGAAGGAGATGCGGAATTGGCAGTGAATTGGCTCAACCAAGACACCTTGCAACCAGACCACCGGACGACCTGCTCATCCATTATAACCGAAGCTAGAGAGAAGCTCAAAATCTTTTCTTGTTGGGCATTTTTGAAAGTTAGCAGATATGTAAATAGTCCTTGCCATAATCTGGCAAAATGGGCCCATAAAACAACACTTTTGGCTTGGTTCCTTGATCATCAATTCCCCTTTTGTACATGGATGAGAATAGGAACCAAAGGCATTCGTTTAGTGAAATGATTTGATTAGAAAAAAAGAAACCTTGTACAACAAAATATTATAGAACACGAAAACAAGCACTGATTGCAAAAATCTTTTGAACCCTATTGAAACTTCTATTGTTAAATTTAAAATATGGTAAGGGGCGTAACATCAACAATGTCACAATTCACAAGCTGGCAAAGTTTTGTCATGCACCAAAAAAGAATGGGATAATGAAAAGAGGGGGAAATTCAAAGTTTTCAAACTAGAGGCAGTTCTAAAACTTTGGGAGGCTGCGCAATGGGAGGGGAGGCTACTCCTTTATGATAGAGGTGTCAAATGGGCCGGGCTTGCGCCGGCCCTGCCCAAGCTCATTGGGCCTCCAAAAAATCGGGCCAGGGCCACTGTCCAACCGGCCAAGCCGGGCCAGAATGAAGAAAATCTGAGCCCAATACAAGCCCAGGCCCTAGGCTCAACATTTAGGGCGGGGCTTGGGCCGGGCCGGGCCCAATTTTTTTTTTGTTATTCAAAATAATAAATACACCTTAATTATTCTCACTAATGATCTAAAAGTAATAGATTTCTTCTACATTTTAGTCATAGAAGATAAGCAAATACACCCTAGTTAAAAAAAAAAACTGAAAAGGCCATTTTTGAACCAATAGAGGGTCGGGCCATTTTAGGGCCGGTCCGCCCGACCCATTTGATTCCAATCTAAAGTGGAAAGGGGTTTATAACTCAAAAGCAATAAAATTGGCCCGACAACTGGGGTTGGCCCAACTCAAGAAGGGAATGATTTAAGGTTATTGTTATTGAATGAGATAATAAGATTTAAAAATTATTAATTTTAAACTGGTGCGTTACATCATTCATGTGTTAGTCCGAAAAGCTTCTTGGCACAGGCAAAATCCTACTCTCACAAAAGTAAAGTCACCGTTGCTGCCTTATAACCGAACTGAGCCGTACACGACGAACACATAGAAATGGAGGCTTAGAACCCAGTTGTAGCAGTAAAATAACCCGTTCAATTTTTTATGGCTAAACCGGACACGACACCATGGGGAACCTGGGAGGAGCTTCTCCTGGCCTCCGCCGTCAACCGCCACGGCCCCAACAGCTGGGACTCCGTCGCCACCGAGATAATCAGACGCACCACCCTCCTTCACCACCAACTCCTCACCCCCCGCAACTGCAAGGAAAAGTACCGCGACCTCAAACGCCGATTCAACGCCCCCGAGAACTCGGCCGCGGACGACGATGACGGTGCCGTTCCTTGGCTCGACGAGTTGAGGCAGCTCCGAGTCGCCGAGCTCAGGCGCCAAGTCGAGCGTCACGATCTGTCTATCGTGTAAACCTCAGATTCGTCGATGCTTTCTATATGGTTTTGCGTCCCCGTATGTGGAAAGAGATAACTTGGTATAACCGACTGTGAGGCCTAAATGATAAATAAACCTTAAACTCCCGAATCTCTCTGGATCTCACATGTTTGTTATGCCACGTTATCTCTATTGCCGAAGAATTTTATCGTGTGGGTATGTGTAGGAAATTGATTTGGGTGCCGTTTACAGGTCATTGCAATTGGAGGTGAAGAGATTGGAAGAAGAGAGAGAGCAGAGTGAGAATGGTAAAGAGAGGTCAGATCTGAGAGTCGGTGAAACCGAACGGGAGTCTGTTCAGGGAGAACCGGTTCGGACCGAGAAACCCGACCCGGATGAGCAGTCGGTGAGCGAATCAAATTCGACGGATTCGAATCGAGGGAAAAACCAGACCGGAGGTGAAAAAGATGTGGAAGGACTTGAACTGGTTGGAACCGGGAAGGTAGAGGAGGAACCGGTAAGCGGTTCGGCGAAACCGGTGAAGGAGGAGTCGTGTAACGGTAGCTCGGATAGTATAGAGAGAGAGCCGGTTCGGGAGCTGGTGAAGGTTGAACCGCCCGAGTTGTGGGAATCGGCGGCCGAGTCGAAAGGCGGAGAGGAGGGGACTGATTTGCAGAGCTCGGCTAGTAAGTCGAGGAAGGAGGGGAGTGATACGATGCTTCGCGGTAGTAATAGTGGCGATGAACGTGGGACCGGGTTGAAAGGGATATCAGGTGAACCTCGGCCCTTGGATCACTTGCTTGAAACCGGACGGTCTCACACGCTTGGCTCGGTCTTCCGGCTGCGGCTTAAGAGCCTGGTAAATATATCATATATATGTTCCTTTTTGTGTGAAATATATGTACTTATTGTGTGAATATGCTTACTTGTTTAAATAAATTTGGACCAGATCTTCTTTCCTCCTATATTCTAATAAAAAAGTATCGCTAATTAATTTTTTGCAAAAGATTGTCATTATAATTTTATTCTCATTATAATTTTTTACAAAAGTGACAAAACTCTGTCAATGACAATCATTTGTCACCAACACTACTCTCTCCGTCTCACATAAATTGATCACATTATTGTCACGCAGATTAAGGATTTAAGTTATATATTTTGTGTTTTCATTTCATTCTTTAGAGAGAGGATGGGGAGATAGTGAATTAGAAGAGAGAAAAATGAGTTAGTTGAGTGTTAAATGTGGAGAGAGGCCAGGTAGCTCTCTGTGCACCAATCAGTGAAATGGAAATCAAAGAGGCCATGTTTTCTATGAAAACCAATAAGGCACCAGGCTAGATGGTCATGCCTTAGAGTTTTTCCAACAAAATTGGGAGGTTGTCAGTAAGGATGTGGTAGAGGCGGGAATGGAATCCTTTAGCAAAACTAATGGAGTCCACCTGTTCATAATACTGCATTGACTTTAATTCCCAAGACTCCATGTCCAGCCACCATGAAGGAGTTTAGACCTATAGCCTGCTGCAATGTCATATATAAGTGCATATCTAAAGTGCTATGTAAAAGACTTAAGAAGGTCCTACCAGGTCTAATTAGCTCAAGACAGGCTGCATTTGTGGAAAACAGGAGTATTGCAGATAATATATTACTCATGCAGGAATTGGTGAAGAACTATCATAGGAAAGGAGGGGCTCCCAGGTGTGTAATGAAAATTGATATCCAGAAAGCCTATGATTCAGTGGGTTGGAATTTTCTCAAGGAAGTCATGGAGGTAATGCAATTCCCAAACCAGTTTATTCTGTGGGTTTTGCAATGGGTGACAACAGTGAGGTACTCGATCAACCTTAATGGGAGTATGGAGGGGTATTTTACAGGAGCCAAAGGCTTAAGGCAAGGGACCCTATTTCCCCTTACCTATTCTTGTTAGTGATGGAAGGTCTATCTGCTATATTAGACAATTACACTGAACAACCTGGTTTTAAGTACCATCCAAGATGCAAGGAGTTGCACATAACACATTTGTGTTTTGCAGATGATTTGTTCTTGCTGGCCACTGCAGATCCAACCTCACTTAATTTGTTGAAACAAGCTCTAATTGAATTTGAAAGTCTAGCAGGGCTGTCCCCCAACATGAGTAAAGTGCTATTTACTTCGCAGGGATATCAGAAAGAATGCAGTAAGGATATGGTCAATATTATTGGAATTCCTTTAGGATCATTGCCAATTACCTATCTTGGAGTGCCTCTCATCACAACAAAACTCCAGTACAAGGACTGCACTATATTGGTGGAGAAACTTACAAAGAAGATATCTAGCTGGACCACAAAATGCTTGTCTTATGCAGGTAGAATTCAGCTAGCTATCTCAGTATTGATGAGTATGCAACTGTATTGGTGTTCTTTGTTTATTCTACCTCAAAAGGTGATAAAGCAAATTGAATGCAAAATTAGATCTTTTATATGGTATGGAAAAGATGTGAGATGTACAGGATCAAAAGTGTCTTGGGAAGAAGTATGCTTACCTAAAAAAGAAGGGGGCTTGGGGATGAAAAGAATTGGAGAGTGGAATAGGGCTGCAAAATTTTAGCATTTATGGGATCTTGCACATAAGAAGGACTCTTTATGGGTTAAATGGTGCCATATTTACATAATAAAAGGGCATCATTTATGGACTTTAAAGCCCCCTGCAAATTTGTCATGGACATGGTGTAAATTGATAAAGCTAAGAAGCTAAATGCAACAGGTTTGCTCATATCAAATAGGGAATGGTAAAGATACATGGTATGGTTAGACAAATGGTTGCCAGATGGTCCTTTAATTTCCTAATTTGGACAGAATATTATATGATGCTGGACTAGGAAGGTATTCCAAGGTATCAGATATATTGGAAGGTAATGCTTGGAGTCTACCACCTCTCATATCTCAAGCTTTGCAGAACATGGCTGTGCTCATTACCAATCAGGTCATACCAAGAATGGAGAGCTCTGATCATATTAAATGGGACCTGCAGACTAATAGTAAGTTTACTATAAATTCTGCATGGAATTGGTTGAGAACTAAAGCAACTACAAAGGAATGGTGGAAAATTATTTGGTTTAAGGGCCATATTCCTAAGTGTGCTGTTATACTTTGGTTGCTATATAAAGGAGGTCTTAGAACCAAAAAACTGAAGAAGTGGAATCTAATTCAAGATGAAAGCTGTAACTTTTGTGGCCTGCAACAGGAGAATACTGATCATCTGTTTACCCAATGCCCTTTTGCCAAAGAGTTATGGGGGATGATTTCTGAGAAGTTGGGGAAAAGAATTGACACAACTACATGGAAACACTTAGTGCAATATGCTGTACAAAACTTCAGGGCAAAAAGTTTTAAGGCCAAGCTATCCAAATTGGTATTTGCAACAATTATATATGGCCTATGGATGGAACGGAATGCTAGAATCTTTGAACAAAGTCATGCCACAGTACAAGGGTGCTTGTATGTAGTTCAGCAATGGGTGAAATTCAGAATTTATAGCTGGAACAAGATACCAGACACACCCACAAACAGGAAGCTAAGTGAAGTCTGGGATATACGTAGTGAAATTTTAGAAAATAGATACAAGGCAAATGTATAGTATAAGCCTTGTCGTGTAGTTATAACTGTAAGATAATTGATACATTGTTTGTGCTTCAAAGTAATAAAATGACTCTTGACCCAAAAAAAAATGTGGAAAGAGAAATATAATAAAAAAGTGAAAAAATGTAGGTCAAGAGAGAGAAAATGAGTTGGTGGAGGGTTAAATATGGAGAGAAAAATAGAATTAAAAAAATGTGAAAATGGTAAATATGTAAAAATATCTACAAAGTTTTATTAATCTGAAAAGTGAGTAATTTTTGTGGGATGACCCAAAAATGAAATATGATCAATTTTTTTGGGACAGAGGTAATATTACATAAAGGATCTTTATCCTATAAATGTAGTGAGTGGAGGAAAAAAAAAATACCTGCCACTAAAAGTATAATTTCAGCGACAAAATGTGCCCTTAGTATGAAGAAGGAAAATAAAACATACAACAATCAATTTTTGTTGGTTTAGGAATACACCATGGTAGTGTATAGCACACTCATTGGATGTAAATAAAAAGGATGAGACACATTTTCTATATTTGGTAATCCAAAAAAGTCTTGCCGTTTTGTTTTTCCTGTTTCAAACTTCTTCAGCTTTATTGGACCAACCTAGATCTATGTAGCTTTGGACGGTGCTTCCCTTTACCTTCACGATACAATTATCTGCATGTTCAAGAATATGACACATTGTCCTAGGATAGGATAAATCTAGTACTTCTATCCTTAGGTTCAATAATTATGACTAGTACTGTTTATTCCTTCCCTTGCATTTTCTTGACACATTTCATGTTGACTAATTGGGTGTGTTATGAAAGGAAGTGCTATAGTTTATGCAAGAACTATTTTTGGAGATCCGTGCTAGCAGTGTTAGTCTGGATGCCGATAAGTTCAAGTCTGCCCCCAGCCACTAGGTTTTACTGCCACATTTCGAGTCTTAGGATTCAAGCGCAACTGAATTTTGCTGTTTTAGGCTTATGAGCATACATCAGATCATCCCGCCTACTTCAGTGGCAGCATCCCACCTGTAAACCCCCAGAATCGTGTGAAAAGTCTTATTTTCATCCAATGGTAGGTATTATCCAAGGTTGGCATTCTGCGACCCTTGAGTTGAAACTTGGGCTCCTCTTAAAGGACATCAGAATATATTTTATCACGATGCTAGTTGGTCGAGGCCTCAAGGGAACTACTATATCTAGATGACATTGGAGTCCTTACTAGATGCAACAGAGATGTTAGAAGAGTCCCACCAGCAGCGGAAGGCCATTTGTTCTAGGACATGAGGTATTTGGTGGAGTTTGGAGGCACATTGTTGTTGGTTGCTAGCGATGTTAGGTTTTTGACAAGGAATATGGAAGTGATAATACTACTTGAGAATATTGTGAAGGTGATGCTGATGACTACAAAATAAATGATGAATATACTACATATTGTAATGCAGAAGAAAGTTATGGGGGGATTTATGACGTGAAAAAGTTGTTCATCTTGGTATGCAGTGAAGTTTATCATTACAAACATGGCTAGTAGTGTTGAGAAATTGCGCTTGTTTCGTGTTAAGTCATCAAGTGCATTCCACAGACCTGCCACAGCTATTACTTGTGATGTGAACGCTTCAGGTTCTCTGTTACCTTGCTATTGCGCCTAGAAGTTCGAATAACTCGATTGCCCGTAAACGGTTAGGAGGAGTGGTTATGGATGGTTTTGCCCGCAGGTTTCACCAATCTTTGTCTTCCACGTTTTCAGAATGTCATGTAGGTTAACCCATTAGGTCTACTCACATTGGTTCTTTGGCTGGTACCTCATTGGTTTGTGGGTGGTTCTTTATCATTTGCTCTCCTTTTTGCGCTTGGTGATGATAAATTTACTTGTACTGTGCAAGTCAAAACTCAGGCAAATCATTCGAGGCAGTATCAGATTTTTTGAGCAAGCAGCCTAGTAGACCAAGAAAAAAATGCGCTTTGGTGTCTGAGGTCATGTGGACTGGGGCATTTTGACTCTCTGGGATGTTAGGCCTATCTGTTTCTATACTGTGTTTAGTACACGTAGATGTGGGGAATTTCAAGCCTCTGTTAATCGTGTATTCTTCATGCTAACAAATCTAATGTACTTCTACTTCTTGTATGTATACTATCAGGCCTATATGCTGAAATTACCCAACATATTGTTTGTGAACTTCACAGGAAAGCCTCAAATACAGGAACTTAATTAGGCAACACGTTGATTTTGAAACAGTACAAAACAGGCTCGAAGAAGGTTGGTATACAGGCTGCAGCGACAAGTTTTTTCGTGATCTGCTGCTTCTTGTCAACAATATCATCGTCTTCTTTGGCAAGAAGTCCTCCGAAGCTATTGCGGCCACCGAGTTTCGGCAGCTCATAACTAAAGAGATGGCTCAAAGAAATGCCAATGCAGATATGTCAGCCACAAAACAAAAATCACTGTCACTGGTATCCTTGCCTTCGAAACAACCTCCTGAACCTTTGGATTCCTTGCTTCTAAAACCGAATATAACAGTACCCATGATTGTGTGCCATAAACGAAGCTCCATTGCTGCCAAAGCTTCAGCGTCTTCAGGATCTGATAGAAAGAGAGAAAAAACGGTGGCATTGGCTGAGGTGAAGCCAGCTATGGATTTAAAGAACCCCAAGAGTTCCTCACCTGTTGCTGAGGACCAACAGATCACGGAGAAGATAACAAGAGACAATTCTCAAAGCTCAAAGAAAAATGGAGAAAATCTCAGCAGCCCCAATCCAGATAGGAAGTCAGAAGAAACGTCCAACAAAAACCAAGGGAAGAGCGGATCTCCGAAAGAACATTCTTCAGAGCCTAGAAGTGGGAAAACGAACCCAATCATGAGAGATGTGAAGAAGAGGAGTGCAGCCAACTTTTTGAATAGAATGAGAAGAAGCTCATCCTCTAAAAATGGGCAATCGCTGGAGACATTGAGAAGCTCGGTTCTTAATGCTGACAATGGCAAGGGAGGTGCAGAGCAGAAGAGAACTGGCAATAACAAGCATGAGGGAAACAAAGACCAGGTCACTACGAGAAACTCAAAGGGAAGGCAATCGAAGGAGCAGGAGAGCCCATCAAAAAGGAGCGTTGGGCGGCCACCAAAAAGATCAGCAGCGCCAACTCCACTTGCAACTGCCGCGGGCAAACGCTGTAGGGCAGTAGGGGAAACTGAGGCTGTTACTCTGCCAACCGTTGCGAGCAAACGGGGCATGGAAGTAGGGAAAACTGAGACAGTGGCTTCGAAGCAGCCGAGGAAAAGGTCGAGGAAGTGATGGCAACCTCTGTATATATTTAGAGTTGAAAGGTTATTTGGGAACCAGTTGGATTGTCCCGTCTTCTCCTTTTTACTTGCCAGCTTATTCGTTTTGTCTCTAGCAACTGGTTTTGCTCACGTTTTGATGTTGTAGATGAAATGTTGCTTAGATACATGTTAGCCCCAAAATTTTAGTAGTATTATCATATATATGAAAAGTGATGGTAGAAATAGAACACTCGGGTCTCAGTAAACGTGTTCTTTACCCAATTTGTTTCCAATATTGGGACACCAAGAGTGCAGTAATGTAAATTCTCTGGAAGATAGCAGCAATCGTTCAATGAAAACCACATGTAAAATGCCAACAGTTGAGTATTCATTTTTGGGCAAGTGTGTAGTGCACCAACTAGCACAATCCTCAGCAATCAAAAAGGAATGGGATCAACAAGGAGGGATAACACCCGACTTCTGGACCTAGAGTCTTGACCAGCATGCCCATCTCCGTGCCCGTAAACGCAGAGTGCCATACGAATAACGTTTAGTGCAGTTTCAAGAAAGTCTCGATGGAATGAAGAATCCGCAGCAGCTAGATCTTTGTTCATCTTCTTCCATGTCTCACTTATCAAGTATTTTACGTGCTCTCTTGCAATTTCTTCTGAAGCACCCGTCTCGTGCATGTAACACTATTGATCTTGGAATATTGCCTCTTTTCAACTCATCCTGAAAATCACAGGACAGAGCAGGATAGGGGAGTGAGTAGAAGTGTTGGTATCAGTAGCTTTATTTACAAATCAGTATCGTACTGCAGAAAGTTGTACACTACGATTGTAATAGTAGCATATTCAGAATTCTTGGCCTGCTATATCAGTTAAACCAAACACCAACTGCCCAAACAACATTTGGAAAATAAAGCAAACTAAGGCAAAGGTGATGCTAAAGAAGGGATGACTTTTCCCAAAACAATGCCCTTGGTGCTGCTGCTATAGTGCTTTATTATGGAGAACTCTGACAGTACGATAACATGATCAAGGTATATCCATACCGACGATGTTGCCAAGTCGTCTATTAGTCTCAGAATGACTGCTGGCCAGCGAATTATATTTGGACACTTCTCTAAGCATTCGAGGGCCTCCTCGGTTATGCAATCTGTACTTGAAAAATAGCAGTGTGTAAGCATTACAGGAGCTGATATAGAATTGCAGGCACTGTTCATGTATTCTTCCAGAGTGGGTATGTATCCACTGTTGTACCACAATTTTGAACTTGTCATTGAAGAAAAGGCTGAAATAATCAGAACGAAAGGGAAGAAGAAAAAGGTTATAGCCAATGCTAGGGCAATACTACTTTTCTAAGGTATGGAATGATATACGGACCCTGTTCCTTCATAACGTCGTAAGCCATTTCATTAACGAAGTTGTACAATGCAAGGAAACATATCTTCATACAGTCTGGAAGTTGTTCCATTTGATGGACATCCCAACTATGAAACCACATTCTGTTAATTCCTATGACAAGATGACATTAGCAGATACGACGAAAGAGGAAGAAAACCTGCGCTAACCTCTCAATGACACTAGTGAACAGTTCAAGTTCCTCCAAGGTACCATACACGTCGTAAACATCATCAATTGTAGTTATTAGTGCATTGACCTTGGTGGAAATTCTCCTAGAATACCCAAACTCTGGCTTGAAACTGTATCCAACAGTCCACACGAAGTTCTCCATCAAATGGTCCCTTGCGAAGCTCAAGTTTTCTGCCAAACCTGTAGTCTTCCACCAGCTATATACCAGAAGGAAAGATAGGGAACATTTAATTATATTGTAAAACAGAAGTTCATTGATATATGGGTTGTACCACGTTGAAATCCAATTTGGGCAATTTCAAGCATGTTGAAATATGTAGTTTTCCTACCTCGACATACGTTTCAAGTCTTCTTGACAATGTTGAAATCCAACTTGGCAAGTTCAAGCAAAGTAGGATTTGCGTCGAGTCTTTTCTTGTATGCATCTATGAACCCCCTTGCCTCTACCTTTGGCACTCTCCAATGGAGTGGTTGATCCAAGGCATGATTCACTAGCGTGGCAAGATCTTGATCAGTTCCCGTTTGGAGGGTTTCTTTAAGAGCTTTAGTTGTGAATTCTCTTGCTTCATCCAAGATGGTTTCACCCTCCATTGATAGATATGAAGCTTCATACAAGCATAGCAGTCCCTTTGTATCCTCACAAAGGCACGCCTTGAAATTTCCACTCCCATCCTTGAACTTCATAAAAACATCTGCATCCACAAGTGCTGTAAGTTCACTCTCTCTCTCTAGAGTCTAGATTGAACAACGTTATTAACATACCTTCAGGTGCACGATAACCATGTTGTCTATAGAGTCTGAATCTGAGTGCTGTACCACACAAATCCTTGTCTCTCCATTGATCAGTTTTGTACTTGTCGTAGATGCTCTCCAATATTCTCCTTATTTCATTCTCAAAATGATAACATACTCCAAGTCTTTCTATTGTATCCATCTAGCTCAAGTTTAGACAACGAGTCCTCCACATCCTCGAGCATCATCTTCACATTCTCCTTCAACTCACTTGCTCGATTTCCGTGAGCCTCGCCCTACAGTTATAAAGAAAAAGATAAACAAAAAGGAAACGAGACAGTTTCCTATGCAAGAACATTTGATTCCGGTTGTTCGCTAATGAAGGAAGGAGGTTATTTAACCGAACAAACTTTAGCTCCTACTCGGATGGTAGGAATCTTCCTTCAACCCTATATATAGTGACAATCAACAGTCACTAAATATTTTTAGTGGCTTTTCTTTTAACACTATTAGCAACAATCATTAGCAGCACTTTTTTAACGTCACTAAATAAAAGTCTCTAAAAATATTTAGAGAAAATTGATTGTCGCTATATAGGAGGTAGGAGGAAGATTCCTCCAACCCAGGTAGCAGCCAAAATTTTTTCTATTTAACCCTTGTTGTTGTCAAAAAGTCAACACTTGTTACCACAGTTACTAAAGGCGCACATAAGGCTAAGGCACAAATAGTTCCAGGAGC
The DNA here is from genome assembly GCA_033070095.1 of Escallonia herrerae. Taxonomy (NCBI): domain Eukaryota; kingdom Viridiplantae; phylum Streptophyta; class Magnoliopsida; order Escalloniales; family Escalloniaceae; genus Escallonia; species Escallonia herrerae. The sequence goes on along the minus strand of JAVXUP010002349.1, from coordinate 28,413 downwards.
CTAGGTGCAAAGTGCAGGTGTGCGCCTTTTCGAAGTGAGGCGCAAAATAAAATATTAGCGCATTAAACCAATAAATCACATAAAAAAATTTCAAAACATGATAATTTAACAAATATTTAACATTAGAAAAAGTTTCAAAGCGAATGAGAAGTAATTAATCCTAAGTGAACATGACAATATTCGAATGAGAAGTAGTTAATCCTAAGTGAACATAACAATGTTATCCTTATCAGTAGTAAGGGCTAAGACAATGATGCTTTCTTCAAAAAGAAATCATAAATTTCAAGTCTAGTAGAGATTCCTCTTCAATTTTATCTTATTTAATTTGTCTACAAGATAAAGCGAAAAAATAGATTTATTTGAAAGAGAGTAACAACTAGCGACATGGCACTGGCACAATGAACAACAACAAGGGGATTTGGGGTTTTAGGTTAGTTCTTTTGGTGATTTAGATATTGATAAACAAAGAATCAAGGACAATGAACGGTTGAGATGATGATATCATGCAAAAATAAAAAATTAGGATTTCTGGACTTTTTTTTTGCGCTGTGTCTAGGCGTGCAAGGGGCGCACCTTTTTAAAGGGGTTGCACCTAGCCCTAGGTGAGGCGTACTCCTTGCGCCTTTAATAACACTGATTGTAAACTGACGTAGGTATTTATCGACAAAAAATTGGTGAAAAACGTATAAGGAAACAGAAATAGATTTCCAAAAATGAAAAAATCATCTACTGGTACTAGTAGCTACTTATAGTGTAATACCACAAACTTACTTTTAAGTGATTGCACAAAGTCATATTTCCAAATGGGAGGTTCGTAATGTCCTGTTCTTCTGACAATGGCTTGATCAGAATGCTGGGTGACACTAGTGCATCCAACACTGGGGGAAATCCTAGCACCACTGGATGTTTCAACCCATAAGAGGCTCTGATGGGAAAGCTCTTTGCGAGTGTAGAGAAGCTTTAGAGCCATATATTGAAGAGGGAGGATCAATCACAAAAGCTCTATTTTCTAGTGTGGCTTTAGTGTTATCTATAAGAGGAGGACATGTGTATCTATTTATAGAAAGCTCAATCTTGCCATGCTTTTACACGAGTCGAGCAAACAGCTGCTTGCGATATTTCACGAAATGAATGTGGGTCCATTGTCCAATATGTTCCCCATATATAGTTGCAGATTGCACCATACTACTGTAATTTACAGTAGTATGGTGCAATGTCTGTAATACACTGCTTATTCATATGGGGAACAAAAAGATACTGAGAATGAATGACAGGAGATCTTTGTTCTATAACCCCAGATTGTGTTTGTGTATCCGTCCCCTTCATGTTTAAACTAACCTAGCCCTGTTGAAAGTTAACATGATTGGTGGAATAAAGTGTTAGTGATGTGCCATTGGTACGAGTTCATGAAGTTGAGTAGCGAGTGGTGTTGTTAATTATTACGTGTTTGGGAGATACATTATAAGGCTATATATCTAGTCTAGTCATATGTATAGTGCGAGAAGAGGTAGAGAGATGAAATTTCAAATTTTAGTGTACGTTCTCTTTGAGATCTCTCCTTAGTCTCATCTCAATTTGTGAGTGTGTGAGTCTGAGCTAGCATTTGCGTCAGACCTACAACTATCCTAGTAGATGTTGTGGCGTTAATATTTTAGTCATCACAGTCGTAGACTATCCATATATAATTGACATTTGGTGTGAAAAATTGATGTCCATGTTTGAATTGAAATTGAGATATTAATGCAAGTTGTTGGGGGAGTTTTGACGGATACGGCTTTTTGATTTCGTGAGAATAAGGAGTTTTCTTTCATTGCATCTCAAATCATGTGACCTGTAGGATGTAGTCGGTAAAGAACTAATCAAATATTAGCTCAGCATATGATCGAGGTCATTGCTTCCAATTGCAGAAGTTATGTTTTCTTCGAGAAGCATTTGGAAGTCGGGGAGAAGACAAGTTCACAAATAAAGATTGTGAAAATCTTGATGAAGAAAATCGAATCAATGATCAAAATGAGTTCCACGCTTTTGGAAGGAAATAATTAGAGAAGACAAAGAATGAAAAAGAGTCCAAGGCTTTTGGACTTAATGATAACGAAGATTTGACAAATGAAGAGAAGCGATGTGAAAACATAGCTAGAGGAGATTGTGAATGAAGCAATTGATGAAATTGTTGAAGGAAGAGAGGTGAACAAAAGCACATATGGTGATGGCAATGCTCGAAGTGAAAAATGGAGGATGAGACCATACCAGTGACAAAAGGGAAGAATTCACGATAGTTAAGTGTGAACACTTCAAGTATAACCTTTATTTTTTTATGCAAAAAAGAAATATGGGTTTGAAAATTTTTCTTCAAATAAGGAGCCAAGGGCGGATCCAGGAAATGCAATCGGAGGAGACTAAAAGGTCATAAAAAACTTGATGGCTAACATAAACTCGCGTCACTATTGAATGCGTTAAGTACAAAATAAATTGTTCAATTTAACTACTAATTATATAATAATTTTACTATTCATGGTGATTTATTTAAGTTGCTAAGGTTAGTCAACAATAATTACTTATCGTATTGAGGATAATAATCACATATAAGTTAACATACTATAAGAATTTAGAAGAAGAAAAAGAACTAACCTTCATCTCCTCATGTTTCTTTATAATCTGAAGATATGAAATTTAAAATTTGAAAGAATAAATATGGAGTAAAGGAACGAGAAAGACAAAGATTATGACGGTTAGTGGTAAAAAAAAATAAAAAATGCAATAAAAAGAAATCCTAATACATTAATTTACAATATAATGATATATTCATAACACCCCCCCCCCCCCCCCCCTCTTCATGGGGTGGCTCGGCCCTGTGAGGAGCTATATTTTGAAGAGGTAATAGATACTTTCGAGTGATTAAGAAACTTAAAATGGCGCCCGAAAAGTATGTCATCAAGGATGATCTTTGGGTAAATCATGCCGGAGAAAATTATTCTTGTGAGAAACTTGTTGTACTTGTCAAGCAAAACGATTTTATAAAAGAGAAAGAGTATTATGTTTACTTGGGGTGGAGAACTTGTTGACTGATATAAATTGGGTGAACACGAGAGATTCTTTGATCCGGTGGAGATGCAATAATTGTCCTAGGATAATGTTCAAGGTTCAATATCCACATGGGTATTAAAATTAGTTGACAAGTTCAACATGAAGATGAATCACGTGCATTATACAACAAAAAAGATGGCTATGAAAGTTTTTGCTTAAAAATTTTGAAGGCAATGCAGATGAAGCAATGGTTGGGACCTTTACCAAACCCCTCAAAGACCAAGATACTTGGAACTAAGAATCGAGCTTAAAGGAAGGCGTTGAAAAATAAACTTGATTTTTTTAGTGTTAGAATTTGGTACAAAGCTGGTATTCATCTTGACATGCGAGACTTCATCATCGGGCCAGTCATTTATTTCCTATCGTGTATTATGGTTCACACAAAAGGAGTGATGGAGAGGATCTGATGCCTGATGAGTAAAACTAGACTACTTAGCATTAAATAAAATAACTTTTATATGGGCCACGTTCTCATTTGTTCTATTACCTTATAGTGTAATTGTAGGGATGCAAAAGTTTTAGCTCCATAGGTTCGGCAAATAGCACGTTTTTACAAGACTAAGTGGTTAAGAGAAAAGTCTAGGAAAATAGAGGGAACAGTTATAGGCTGTGGTACACAGCAACGCTAATGACCAGTCTTGCAAATGACTAGCCTTATCTCAGAGTACGCAAGTCAGGATACCAGCTTTGTACCATTACAAATTTGTAAGCATAGTCGGGCCAATTCTCTAGCCTAGCCGTAGTTTTACATGGTGACGATTATGGCATGAAAATGTCCTATGACAAAAAAAGGTTCCATTGATGAGATAAAGCGGGTTTATTATTTGCACCTAAAAACGCATGCACGCATGTTGCAGATTACATAAGATAACTAGAGGACAAAGATAAGAGTAGGAAAACAAAATTTTCAAAACTGAGAACTATTGAAAGGAAGCATATATGAGTAGTGATTCAATTGTAGGGATGCCATACGACACCAAATCGCTCCATAATGCCAATTGGTAGTTCTCCTTACCTTCCACTCAAACCATATTCCACATGGATGCAAAAAGATCACGGGGAGCAATCGGAACAACCATAGATTATGGCCAAATTTGGAGGGAACAAGGAACAACCATTTCTCTCAGTGATTGTTCTTTGATACCATATCTGCATCCAATAGAGATAGGAGACTCGACCGATCCATGGATCCCACATGTCTCGATAGGATTGTGAAAGCAACACAAGTAGCACTCGACGGAATCATCATGTCGTCAAAAGTAGCAGCCTTACTGGAATACCAATTCCCCACAGGAAGATCTGTCAAAGAAGATCTGCTTAGACAATATTTCATCAATTCTTTGAAACGGTAACTTTTATTAAATTGGTACACAGAAAATGTACCAAAAACCAAAGAGTACAGTCTTATTGTCAATAATTAGACAACCCAAAGCTTACAAAAGTCTATATAAGTAACAGACTCAAAAACACCCCTTCCAGAATACCAATAAAATAGAGATTTCAAGAACAATTCACACAGCAATAACGGAGATCTCTCTACATTTTTGAATGCTCGGGCGTTACGTTCAGACCACAGTAACCCAAAGATTGCCCCCAGAAAAGCAGTAAATAGACGTTTTAAGAATTTTGATAGACCTTGCATTCTCCAAGCCACCAAAAATTCTCTCACAGAATTAGGAAAAGTGAAAGACAAACCAATTAGTGAAAGAGCCGCTGCCCATAATGTACGTGCCACCGAGCAGTGCAAAGAGTAAATGGTCTACAGTCTCTTCTTCATGAAAACAAAGAAAGCATCTATTTGCGAAAGCCCAATTCCTTTTTTGAAGGTTATCAATCGTTAAAATTCTATTCCAACATGTGCACCAAACAAAAAATCTAACCTTATGAGGAAGCACATGATTCCGAACTGTCTTCATGGGGAAAAGGCTTGTATTATTACCGTGATGAATCAACTTATAAAAATAACGTACCGAGAAAATTTTGTTGGATTCTAGTGTCCATATAATTTTGTCCAACTCCTTGCCTATATTGTCGCAATTGTACAGTAGCAGCAAGAAGGCCTCTGCCCGGTAAACCTCTTGACCCCATAATCTTCTAAAAAATGTGGGATTCCATACAATTGATTGACCATCTATCTGACATAACTCTGCGATAGTTTTCTCTTTGTCATTAGAGAGCAGGAAAATATCATAAAATTCTAATTTTAATGGAGCTTTGCCGCACCATACATCGTTCCAAAAAGAAATGGAATAGCCGGGGCCAACTTCTAGTTTAGCAGCCTTCTAAAATGAACCAAAAACCTGGCAGAAGCCACTCCAAAGTCCATACCCACGAGGCCCAGAAGGAGTTGGCAGCGACCACACGTCTTTGAAGCTGCTGTGTCTGGCATTTATAATTTCCTTCACAAACTCTCTCGTTCGGTTAAGAATCTCCAACACCATTTGCCAAGTAACACGATATTGAACCTCCCAAGAGCCTTCACTCCCAAACCACCAAAGTCTTTGTTAGCTAGGACTTTGTCCCGGCTGACTAGATGATATTTAAAACGATCATCAGTACCTTGCCATAAAAACTTGCCCATAATTTGATGAAGTTTATTCTTGACCTTTGAAGGAACATGAAATAGTGACAAGTAGTATGTGGGTAGACTGCTTAGAACACTTTTCAATAATCTAAGGCTGCCCCCACTGGAGAGGAATTTCATCTTCCGCCCGACTAGCTTTCTTTCAAATTTAGTAATTATCAGTTCCCAAATTGTGGATGATTTTAATCTTGATCCTAGAGGTAGACCGAGATAAGTGGTGGGAAAATGACCTACCTCGCAACCCAACACAGCTGATAATCTATCCATATTCAAAATATTGCCAACCAGAAACAACCAACTTTTGCCTAAATTTATTTTAAGGCCTGAAACCACCTTAAAACAGAGAAGGACTAAACGAAGGTAACGTAGACTATCAATTGAGTCTTCACAAAACACCAATGTATCGTCTGCAAACAATAAATGACTGACCGTTATGGACTCCACACCTGAGCCAACTGTGAAGCCCCGAATCCAATTCAAATGAACAGCCCTTTCTATCAACTTGCTTAGTGCCTCCTTGACAATTATGAAAAGAAACGGTGAGATATAATCACCTTGCCTTAAGCCCCTAGAACCTTTGAAAAATCCAGAGGATTCACCATTTGTAACTAGAGAGAAAGAGGGAGACGAAATACAAAAGTCTATCCAAGCCACCCATTTCTCCCCGAAACCCATTCTTCGTAGCAAGTATAATAAGAATTTCCAGTTGACATGTTTATTAGTTATCGTTGATTGGTACCGCTCAGCTTTCATTTGGGTTGACATAGATGGTGACGAGATGAAACCATCCGTGATTAATTGAAGTCACCGCTATATCAAGTAAGGGCTGGATCATTTGGACCACTTTAGTGTTAACTAGGGGATGAGGTGCATGTATTGGCTCTGCAAGTGTAGGTCTCACATGCTAATGGAAAAGAGACAATGAAGATATTATTTGTGAATCAAAGATGTATATTCAAACCCAAAGATTCACTACTGTTTTTCCAATGGATATCACTAAATTTATTCATTAGAGATAATGTGAAGTGCTTTGCCGTTTGCATAAATTGTAAAAAAAAAAGAAACGATTAAAGACGAGATACTTGGGCTTTATGCTGTGGCAAAAAGATGAAAAATAATTGAGCAAGTGAAATGTCTGTTGTTACCGTTATGGAAATTGCAGTAGGAAAAGCTAATAATATGATGTGTGGACAAAATCAGGAATCCAAAAGGAATTGTGCCCTCTTTTAATCGTAATACAAATGACCTAGGGCAACCATTGAGAAGGACAACTTCAACCCCTATTCCAACTAGAATCATCCTACTATTAAGACACGGCTGAAGCACAAATTGGGCCAGACGAAAAGGACCACTATTAGCATGTTCGAGTTTTTTTAAGAGAAAAAAGAGGAGAAAATATTTGGTGGTTGTCTAACACTACGTCATCGTCATATGTGATGTTAGACAATCAATGAAATTGTCCAAACTAAGTGATCTTGCCAAATAATGGGGCAGTCAAATTACATAACTATTTACCATGGTTTATGTCCAGATTAATCTATCAACAGAACATATGCGCAATTTTGATGACCGATGGTGAAATTTCAAAAGTAAAGGGCAAAGATGACGAAAAAGGCATTATCGGCATTGCCAAAGAGGGGGTAGGGTGGCTGGGTGGTGGAAGGAAAGGTTGGGTGAGATAGAGATGTGGTGGTTTGCGATGCGGTAGTGGGGGATTGGAGGAGGGGGAAGGGCGAGGCAGTAAGGGGTAAGGTGGATGAGGCAGTGAGGGATTGGAGGAGGCAGAAGGGAGGCGTGATAAGGGGGTAAGGTAGCCGTGGGGGGGGGGGAGGGTGGAAGGAGAGAGTGGATGAGACAATGGGGGAGGGGATGACGATGGTGGATATTTTGGGGGACATGGTATGCTTGTGTCCGCTACAGTACCCATGGTGGTCACCAGAAAGGACAATGAATGTGGTGGTTTTTGGTTATCGATGGATTTGGTGTAGAGATGGATGATAAGTGACAGAGAGGGATGGGTTTTGTATTTAATTATCGGTAAACCATGGTCACCATTTAATCTCTAGCTGGATATTTGCTCCACAACCTATCATTAGCTGGCACGATTTCATTGATAGTTTAACACCGTGTATGATGATGACGTGATGTTAGACAACCACCAAATATTTTCTTGAGAAGAGAGAGAAAAAGAAAGAAAAGTGGCTCCTTTCTTCCCCTTTCTCTTGTTTGTAAGTTTCTTGAGAAGAGAAATGAAGAAAATGGAAGAAAGTTTGAGTTTTTTTCTCTTTGTATTTTTATCCCCAAATTGGAAAGATATGGAAAGAAAGGTGACTTATAAGTAATATTTTGATGATATTTATATTATCCTTGAGATAATGAAGACTGAATTCTTAAAGAATTTTAAGACTTAGGGTTTCTTTACAGACTTACCATTTCAGTTATAAACAGTTGATTGTTTTGGACGTTTAGAATTGGTTGATGGCTGATTGTTGATTGCTTTACTTTTGGTGTGACATACATTAGATTTAGAGAGCGTGATGTTGGTAGTCAACTCATGACTACACTGTATGTTGTTTTATTGTGACATTAACCAGTGATATAAGACTTATTATATTAGTATGGTATGGTATGAACTTTATATGATGTCTTTGATGAATAATTTATTTCACAGATACAATCGTGCTTTTTTAAGGATCATACTTTGATAATCTTTACTAGAATTATTACAATGTGGTGTAAGGGTAATATGTAATCTAGTATCTTTTTTTCTTTTCTGCTGAACTCGGAAAAGAAAGAAATGAATGAAACTTATTTTTCTCTCTTAAACCAATAAACAAGAGGAAGAACAGTTATCTTCATGGTCTTCTTTTCTCTCCTCACAAAAGTCAAAGCTCACAACAAGTTATACATGTCACCATTTATACTCTATTTGATAGTCCTTTTTAGGAGAGAAGAGAGAAACGGAAAGGGGAGTGAATCCTTTCTATCATTTTCTTTAATTTGTGAGTTTTTTAGTACAAAAAAGTAGAAGAGAAAATTTTGAACTTTTTTTTTTCAAAATCTTTCCTCGCAAAGTTGAGAAGAAATAGAGAGAAAGCAAAGGACGTTTAATGAAACTTTGGTATACAAATATTACCTTTCTATCAAAACACAAAATCTAGCATCATTTCATAACTGTTAGAACATTTCGAAACCAATTATACAAAACTGCTATACCCTTCAGTTTTATAAAAAACTAAAAACTCAAAGAGGTTTTTTGCTTTAATTTTTCTGAAAACAAAAACTGAAATCTGAAATGGGTTTTAAACATACCTAAGTAAATGACAACTAAAATTTTCTCTTAGAAAACAAATCACATGAAAGGCTTAATCATTTATCTTCCCTTCTCTTATTTTCTCTTCACTCAAAACTCACAAACAAGCTCTAAATCATCCTATTAATGCACTTTTCTTGATTGCATAAAAAAATAAAAAACATACAAAATTGAAAGCTCCGAATAAATCTCGTGCACGTGCATCCTGCTTTCTTGTCGTAATTTTTTGCAATTTGAAAATTTTCATTTCATCCCCATAAAAGTGCCACCCAATTTTTGTATAAAGAGTTTGCCATTTTTGCCCCAACTCTTAGAGCCTTCTCTTTCTTCTTTCACTTTCCCTCGTCGGCCACCCGATTATATCATCACACCCTCAGAACCCCCAATAACCCTAATCATCTTAAAGCTAAGTCTAATTGTTACTTGTTAGGGATTTTCTTTGAAATTCTAATCCCAATTCTAAATCCGCAAAATAAATTCGGGTTTCATTTTCTTGCATTACTTTTTAGATTTGACACCGAATAAATGCTAGAATTAGAGGTGTCAAATAGGCCAGGCTTGGGCTGGCCCAGCCCAAGCCCATCAGGCCTCCAGCAAAACGGACCGGGGCCGGGCCAGTGGGGCTGTCAAACGGGCCGGGCCATAATGAGGGAAATCTGGGCCCAGTCCAAGGCCTGGCCCTAGGCCCAACATCTAGGACCGGGATTGGGGCGGGCCTGGGCCCAATTTTTTTTTTGTATTTTCTTGTTATTCAAAGTAAAAGGCTTTAATTACGGTAATTTGTATTCATAGGCCCTCCTCCTTTTATCCGGGCTTGGGACCGGCTGCTTGTAAACAAACAGGCGAAGTTACCTATTTTTTTATATATACGAAAAAATATCTATCTTGCTTGTAAAAACTTATTATATATATATATATATATATAAACTATATTTTGTGATAAATTTTATTCTTAAAACTTAAGAGAAGGAAAATAAAAAGAAATTACCTAATCATCCGGAAGTACTTCAACATCCGAGTCACTGCTCTTCCTATCATCAATCGGTTTATCTTGCTCGCGGTATTTCGCATCAAGATAATCCTTCCAACATACACATAGCTCGAGCGACTCGGGGTTAAGACGACTCCTCCTGTCATCCAAAACCCTCCCGCTCGCTGAAAATGCCGACTCTGAAGCAACCGTGGAGGCTTGCACTGGCAGTACATCCCGTGCAATTTGGGATAAAGTTTTATACATGTTTTGATTTTGTTTCCAAAAATTTAACAAATTAAAATTAACCTGTTCTTGCATTGATAAATCAGAATAATGATCAGTATTTGAATATACACCAATCTCATTAAAAGAGGAAAAAGTAGACGAACCTGCCGAATTAGAAGTACCTTCACCTGGTAGTTGTCTTGCTACTAGATGTTCAAAGCCCTTAAGGTATGGCGCATAATACCTCTCAGCAGTCGATGATGAAGCTCGCGCGCACGTCAGCAGAATTACGATAGAGGTTGAACAGTTCCTCAAATGTCTTGCTCACTTTCGCTGTGAGTGCGGTTGTGTCCTCTAGTGGGTAGCACATTAATCTCGATATCTCTTGTATCGAGACGTTCACGCCATGCAACTTTAACCTAGGATCTAAACAAGTAGCCACAGCAAAAATAACAGGCAGTTCACTCCAATATTTATTAAACTTTTTATCCATCACTTTTACTATTTCCTTAAAGGGTCCTATATATCTCCATTTTGTTAACATTGTAGCCATCTTGAGAATTTCTATTACAGCGAGAGGAGAGGTGGGATAGTACGTACCAGACAATAAATTGGTAGACGTGTAAAATACCTCCAAAAATTCAGCTAGGTATGTGGCCATCTGCCATTCCTCTTGAGTTGGCAAGCCGGCTGGGAACAAGGTTAGTAGAAAATGCGTATAGACTTCTCTGTATGCCAGAATGTGTAAAAGCATATGGTATGTAGAGTTCCACCTGTGGACCACATCTGTAACTGCTCTCCTGCGAGGCATATTATATTCAACACACAACGTTTTAAATTGTTGTGTTCTCGGACTCGAACTATTAACATACGCTGTCATACCCCTCATTTTGACAAGAATATCTCCTGCAGCAGCTAAACCATCTTGAACAATTAAATTAATTATATGACAAACACAACGAACATGAAATAATTTACCAGAAAGTACAGGTTTGAGGCTCTCCTTTAAAGCATCAACAGCAGCTGTATTGTTAGAAGCATTATCAAAACTAATACTCATAATCTTATCCTTTAATTTAAACGTGGTACATGCTTTTAATATAATAGTAGCAATGTTCATTCCATCATGCGGAAAAGGAAAGAGCTCGAAAGCGATGATTCTCTTGTGCATAATCCAATCTGCATCAATCCAATGGGCCGTCACACAAGTATAACTAACAAAAGTAAATGGAGATTGCCAAATATCAGAAGTAAGACTAACTTTACCGTCAAATTTATCGAAATAATCGATCAGGCGTGCTTTAGCAGCATTATACTGTCGGAGTGCATCGGATCTAGTTGTGTTTCTATGAACCTTTTTGTACAAAGGTTGAACGTATGTGTTCATATATCTAGAGTGCTTAGCATTATCGGCAAAAGAAAAGGCTTGTTCATCGTGAATAACAAATTCAGCGAGACCGTCTCTTTGCTCTCGCTGATTATAAACAAATAACTTACCGTCAAAAGATAACTGCGTTTGGGTAGGTTCGACGTGGCCTTGTCGAGGTGCACACTGAGGGTAATGCCTGTTAAGATGTCCATTACCACTACCAGACGAAAATAATTTAGCACAGTACTTACATCGAGCTTTTCGGATGCCGTCCACCATAACTTCATCAAAATGATTCCAACACTCGGCTTTTTTTTTTTTCCCTTTTGGACTTCTGGCTCATTACCGGAGGCATTGCTCGGCCCTTCTTCATCATGACCAGGCATAGGGTTAAGATTATGCCACGGAGTAGTAGCTTCGCCAACCGAGCTGCGTCCTTGACTATAATGCGGGGGGTCTTGATCAGGCGTGTATTCAAAATCTGGAATGTTTTGATTGAACTCCCAATTGGCTTGGGTATCTATCATACAGCCTGTACTCATTCGTCCAGGAACGAATGGTTGTGGTGGTGCTTGGATTGGTGTTTGTGATGGCCGTGGTGCTGGCGCTTGTGCTGGTGGTGGTGCTTGTGATGATGATGATGTTTTTCGTGATGATGATCCACGCTTCAGTTTCTTCAGTAATCCAGCCATATTTGACGCTAAACTTTTTTACTAGATTGGAAAATAAAATTAGTAAGAGTAACTAAATACACAAGTATAAGAGCAGTAATTAGTAATTAGAAATAACAATTAAAAGAATTAAAGAGTAACAAATGAATTAATGAGGGTAATTTGAAATTGGAGAGAGTTAGTAATTAAAAATAATTTAGTAATAGTAATTGATAAATATAAATTCACTAATTACTAGACAAAAGAATTAGAGAGTAACAAATTAATAAGAGGAGTGGTTAGTAATTAGAATTTAGCAAGAATAGTAATTAGTAAACAAGAGTAATAATTAGCAAGAGTACTAATTAGTAAATAAGAGTAGTAATTGGAGAGGGAAATAGTAGCAAAGCTTGTAGAAATATAGAATGTTTATATAAGAGAGAGTAAGAAGATTGGTGTGAAAAATTAGAGAGAAATGGTGTGAATTTATAAATTTTTGAAACTTCACAAAAGACCAAAATGCCCCTAAAAACTATCCGTTTATAGTTGTTGGGGAGGGTAAGAGTGTAAAAACCTTAAAAGAGTTGAAAAAATTAAGTTGGACCAAAATACCCCCCAAACTAGCCGTTATTTTGCTGTTGGGGGGGTAAAAGTGGAATTTAGGGGAAAAAAAGGGAATAAAACCGTTGGGGGGAAAGGGGGGAAAAGCTGATTTTGAAAAGGGTAGGACCGGGCCCGGTCAACCGAGGCAAATTCCGGGCTTCGGTTCGGGCCGAGCCAAACCCGGGCTTTTTGGGCCGGGCCTAGGCCGGGCTTTTTTCTTGGATTTTCTGGCCTGGTTCAAGCCCAGGCCCTAAGCCCTAAAATCATGGGCCGCCATTGTTCATCCACGGGGCTGGGCCAGCCCTGGCCAGAAAGGGGCCGGGTCGGGCCAGCCTGCGGGCCACCCGGCCCTTTTGACAACTCTAGCTAGAATCAAGAGACAGACTATCGAGGCAAAATGACGTAGCGGAGACTTACATACGCTCCCCCACTGTGTGTGTGTGTGTGTGTGTGTGTGGAACGGCTGATTGCCTCACCCAATGTAGGAGTGTACTTGTGCTATCTTCCTACATTGGGTGGGGCAATTAGCCTTCCCACACACAGGCGTTGCACACACGTGATCACACATACGCGTTATGCTGATTTCCACAAATAAAAAAAAAAGGGTTTAACCATCAAAAGTGAATCTTGCATTAGGATGAGAAGCTCAAGACTATGAGGCCTTCCTTGTCCATAACCTTGTTTTTTTTGTTGGTAAAAGGTCATTTATCTCATTAATTGCAAAACTTATATCTCCATATTTACGTACGGTCTACATAGTACATTAATCCCTCAATATGTACAAACTTGATATGTCTTCTGCCTATTCTGAAGTATCATTGTTTCATCAATCCCCCTTCCCTGCACAATGCTATGTTCTTGGCATTTGTTGTGGTCTGTTTCCAGCTGCTAACTCTATATCTAATCCACTGGTTAATTGCATACGTACACCCTTGTGGATTGGTTCCTTTATTCTAAAAAATTCTAGCATTCTTTTCTTGCCATATACCTTACACTGTAGCAGCCACCGCTAGTTTGCCCAGCCAGGCTCCGAAACTCTTTACTCTGAAAATTTGAGCAGCATAAGCACTGAATTGTCACCATGATTGCAATCTGACTGTTGCCTGCATTTTTTCAAAAGCTATGTGCCATAGCTCAACTGCGTAGGGGCACTGTGTAAACAAATGATTTTCATTATCAACACTTCTCTTACATAGAATACACATGTCTTCTTGGATAATATTCCATGCCTTATTCCCTACAGATCATGAAATGAGGTGTGTTATTCTATAATTTGACATAAAACGGAGCACGACACATGGGAGTTTTTTTTTTGGAGTCACATAAAGTAGCTAGAAAATCATCTTGGTGGTCATTTGATGCTGTCAGACACCCAACATAGAACCACCAGCTCTTTCTCCTCTCATCTCAGCCTCAATGTTCGGACCACATGGGTTGCCACTGTACAGTGCATCTCTCCTTCCTGGTTCTTCTCTATCCATCGATTGCGCATGCGAGAATATCTAATATTTAAAGCAGAAAATAGAGTAAAAATCTGTACTGTATGCATAACAATAACTACATACAGAGAGACATGCGCATAAATAAAGTGCAATTGTATTTTCTTCAAAAGCTGGCAACAGCGGTAGTACAACCCTCAAAACTAAAACATATCTGCCCGACTTCACCTAACGGATTTGCAAACTCAAATGCGAACCCCAAAAATTTACATGATTGGCATCGAGGATTCTAATGTTTAAGTGGTTTGATTTTCAAATGGTCCAGTATTGAGAGAAATTGTTTTTCTCTCGTACTAAACGGAAAAAGCGAGTTCAAGAATTTATGTTTTCATCTCGAACAAAAGAGTACTGATTTGATATAACAGCGTAGGTAAGTTCTTACATAAAGGGTATAAAATTAAAATGAGACTAATAGTCCAAACGAAGTTGAGAGAAAGTGTTCACAGTGGACCACCTCTTCTTCTGCAACGTGAATAAAAAAAAAACTCTAATTTAATTTATTTTATTTTGCCTTTTCTGTTGTATGTTTGTCCCACCTATTCAAGTAATTTGAATTTGAACTCTTTTTTGTTGCAAAGTTATCTACTTTTGTTGCATAATTATCTCTTTATATGCTATCTAGATTTTTGACTATCAAAATTTAACTAATTTAAATTTGATCCAAAATTTTCTTTGATCATTAATTACTATTAAAATAGTCATTATAATTTTTACTCTATTACCATCAATTTCGGGATTTCATCACTCAATTTCTTCCTCTTTCTAAGTCACAATCTCTTGAATCTCGCCTTATATATATATATATATATATATATAAGGCTGAAACCTTCGCTTAAATTACAAAACATAAAATTTTAAAAGTTCTATATTTACGCCACTTCAGCTTTTTGGAGTCTTCTCCATGTGCCAAATCAGCTGCAACTTTCATCCTGAGAGACCCCCGGTTTGCTTTAAAAAGCTGAAATCTTCGCTTAGAATTGCGACACATAGGATTTTAAAAGTTCTATATTTACACCACTTCAACTCTTTGGAGTCTTCTCCATGTGCCAAATCAGCTGCAAC
The DNA here is from genome assembly GCA_033070095.1 of Escallonia herrerae. Lineage (NCBI taxonomy): Eukaryota > Viridiplantae > Streptophyta > Magnoliopsida > Escalloniales > Escalloniaceae > Escallonia > Escallonia herrerae. The sequence goes on along the minus strand of JAVXUP010002349.1, from coordinate 13,051 downwards.
TTTCATCCTGAGAGACCCCCAGTTTGCTTTAAAAAGCTGAAATCTTCGCTTAGAATTGCGACACATAGGATTTTAAAAGTTCTATATTTACGCCACTTCAGCTCTTTGGAGTCTTCTCCATGTGCCAAATCAGCTGCAACTTTCATCCTGAGAGACCCCCGGTTTGCTTTAAAAAGCTGAAATCTTCAGCTCTTTGGAGTCTTCTCCATGTGCCAAATCAACTGCAACTTTCATCCTGAGAGACCCCCGGTTTGCTTGGACTCCTCTTTTAACAACTAAGAGATCAAATTATGTGTAACTTTAATTTAGTCTCCTAATCAATGACAAAAACCTCATAAATCAATCTTTATCAACTGATAAAACCATGGCCTATCCTCTCTTTCTTCTGCTTTCTCTCCATGATTACATATCATGCCCAGCTTTATATTACGTGCTAGAATAGCAGCACCATGTAAACATCGGTAAGACCTTAAGCCTTCACTACACTATCCAGCATAGTGCAACCGCTTCTCCTCAAGTGCTCATCAAATTTTTTGTCGAGCAGAATAAAGAGATCACTGATACATTCAGTTTGCTTGGAAAATGGTCAAGAAAAGATAGGAGCAATCCAATTCCAAGTCCAATGTGCGTTCCTTGGAGTTGAGGTTCCACAGGAAGCATAACGGTGTTTGATGACTACTTGACTCACATCTTAAAAAAAATGGAATGGTGAGGCTCGATGGATATTGATAGGAATCAGTGAATTTCGACCATCTGGCCACGTTTGATACATTAGCGATGGATTTGAATATGAAGATGGATATAATTAATGATCTGGACAGGTTTGTGCAGTGGAAGAAGTTTTACCGGAGGGCTAGGAAGGCCTGGAGGCGACGCTATTTGTTGTATGGGCAGCCGGAACCGGGAATTCGACTTTGATTGTAGCCATGGCGAATTACCTTGGTTTTGATGTTTATGACTTGGAGCTTACCGCCGTAAGGTCCGACTCTGATCTTAGGAGGTTGCTGATTAGGATGGCTAATTGGTCAATCATTATGGTGGAGGACATTGATTGCTCCCTTTCTCTTGATAGTCCAAGAACAGCAACACCAAAAGGGGTAGAAGTCCTCCTCCATTCAAGGATATGGGGGTAAGTCTTTAATATATTCATTGATCTTTTGTTCTTTACTGAAACCCAACAGCACCACCAAAAGGGGTAGAATTCCTCCTCCAGTCAAGGATATGGGGGTAAGTCTTTAATATGTTCATTGATCTTTTGTTCTTTACTGAAATCGAACTTCATCACAGAAATTATGATAAACATGCCCAAAAAAATATGATTGGGTCTTGCTCAAGCTTAAACTATCTTTCAATCATATATTAGTGATCATGTTAATTAGTATGTAAATTTAGTTTTCTATTTTTTCATTATTGGCTTCTCGGATTTTCTTTTTAGTTTAACTAATATTTCAATATTGTTTATTGTAATACCATCTAGAGGCATAGTAGGTGTAAAGTAATATTAGAATATCCTAGACACATATGTATGAATAAAAATTGAATATACGTTCTGATCTACTATGACTATTATTATGTATACACTTTGCAATCTATTGTGAGTTTTTCGATGTTATCACTCCTATCTATACCATCATGAACTTTTATTCTTTTGCCACTTATATGAAATCTTTAGAAGGCAAGCCAAAAAGGAAAAATATTTGAAATAGTCATGCTTTGATGTATGCATACTACCAGTTTGCCAATAAAAGATTGAAGCAAACCTAACATTCTGTGCATGAGAATCCAAGCCAATGTACGAACATCAACTCTTGATAATGAAGAGCCTAAAACTTCCAGCAAGTATGATAATCTGTATGAGTAGATTTTATACGGTCAAGGACACATAAGATGCTTTTCATGGTTTTTAGCAATTAGATATAAAGCTAATTAGCATGGAACTACAAGGAGAACATTTAGGTGATAAAAGTAAGTGTCAATTTTCTAGATTCAAAAACAAAGTAGATGGTAATAATGAAAATCACATCTAGTCGCTTATTATCAGATTTACAAAGATATTGTTGGTTGATGAAAGACACTAACCTGTTTTTAGAAATAGACGGTAATAAATTCCATCTGTTGAAAGTATATGTTGCTCCGGTGTGCATATAGGCAAAAAAAATTGACAAAACTGAATGCCTTAGAGCCTCTTTTATTTCCTCTCTGCTCTCTGTTTGTTGGTTTAGAACCTTCACATTTCACTTTTGTTGCTAAAAGCTAAGAAAGAAAGGCAATTAAGTGATCGTAAATATTCCTCTAAAACATTTGTAAATTAAATGTTTAAAGTGTGTTACCACCCGCTTTCATGGACTAAGTTAATTGGATTAACAAATATGTTGGGTTCAGAAAATGCACTAATATAGATTGTTTAAAGGAAAGAGAATGATAAACTCCATTAATCCAAAGACATGGGAAGGTAGACTCGGGCCTTGAGTGATTGTATCAAATGTTTGTAACATTTTAAAAGTAAACCTAATGACACCTTGATCGAACAGTCTACCTGCGGTTCATAATATCAATTAAATTTTAGATAACTTTTGGAAGAACATAATATAAAGTATGTTCTGAACATAATCAAGATTTTTGAATCTCTAGAGACTATTTATCTATTATACTTGGTGGGTGATAGTGTCATTAACTATTAATTCATTGCTATACATCTAATTGTAGTACTGTCTGTCATATATCTCATTCCAGAATAATGAAAAAAAAAGGCTTAGAAACTATAAGAGATTTAAAGTAGAGCAACATTTGCTCTATTGAGGTTGCTAAAAGTATTTGGATAAAATTATATGTTTTCGTAAGTTTATGGTGTCATGCAATAATCTTTTAAGTCTAACATGTTATACTTGATTTAAAACCGATCCTTTCTTAAATTAAATTACAATCAATAATTGACTTTGATGGGAGAACAAGCGAATTTTGGAGAATAGAAAGAATGTAAGGTAAATGAGATCCAAGGCAAATTTTAACTCCATTACAAAAATTACAACTCTTAATGCTAGCAAAAAATAGGGGTAGACATGGCATCGGCAGTAAAGTTTCAAGTGATGTTGCACATGTGAATGGTATTATATGTTTGGTAATGGGGCTGATTGTGGTTTGAGATAGTGGTGATTGATTGCAACAGTGTTAAATGTACATGTAAGTAGGAATACAATGGAAGTGGTGGTGGTAGCAGTAGTAATGGCGGCAAATTCGACAAAATTTGCATGCAAAAAAAAAAAAATTAAAGCTATACTAGGACTATGAACTCTTATTTCTTTCATTAGAGCAGCTTTTCTGCCGATCATGTTTTGGTACCTATGTACAATTATTCAAAAGTTATCTTTGCTCAGGTGGTCATTTTTTAGGTTTGAATAATTTCTTAATGGTATGAACTGATCTAAAAGGCACATGTAATACTATACTTCTCATGAAAGAATATATTATGTGTGACTGGATATACGTAGATTTGCCAATATTTTACACAAAGGAGAGAGAACAAGTGAAAGTAAATCAACGCCCTTTTTCGATAAGCTCACGTCCTTTTGTCACTAAAAGAGACTATCTATCATTCTATACAATGTGTAAATATTTTTTTACTAGATTCTGGTTCACAAAAAAGTTAATGAGGATAAAAGGACTCAAAAACAGAATTTTGGTGAAATACGTCATACATATTTTCCCTTATTAGTCATTTTAGATGATAAAATGGTCTATAATCAAAGTTTAGGCTTAAAGGTTCTTTCTGTTTTGCCATGATTTTTATATGTTAGGCAGTTAACTAATTTATTAGAAAAACTTACATACCTGAGTAATGTCAACTATTATGTTTAAGATGCATAAATTAAGTAGCTCATTTTACTTTGAAATTAATTATCTTTCTTTGTCTTTTAGAAGTTTGAACTGAATCAGCTATATTAAAGTACCTTATTGATACTAAACCAAACTGCATCATGTCCCGTGCATTTGCTCGGGCACGTTAGCTAGTTCTCTTAATTTTCTTACATAAACTGTCTAGTTTCTGTATCTATCCCCAGAAATCTTGCCTGACTCCCTTTAATTTCTCTCATAAACATGTTAAACATGATAATTTTAGAATCCTCCACAATTATCTCATTACAACTTCATAATTGCCTTATCATTGTAACTGTTTACACATGTTCTCCACAATCGCACCAACAAAAAGGAGAAAAACGTACAGAGATGCAGTTTACGTTGGTGAGTAAATCCATAATTTCTCTTTTTCTTTCTAAATTTTGAGTGATTTATTGTATGATGTGAATTGCGGATGAATTAACGAGGAACGTTTTGAATAGCATAATAGTGTTCTACTAAGTTTTCTTGGTACGTCTTTGACGCTTTTTCTAACTTAAGACTCCTTTTTGGATAGTGGCTTTGTTATGCTGGTGATTTTTTGAGGTTTCTTGGAAATTAGTTCCAGATTCACAGGTTCATTACAAAAATCGCGCACAGGTTCTTGGAAATGTGTCTTATTTTTTTCAAGTGCACAGTAGTTTTCACTGGCAATAGGCTGGCCCTTTGCCAGTGTGAACAGTAGACTTTGCTCAGTTTGCTGTGGTTCCAACTTCCCATTATGCATGTAATGTGAAATTTGCTACAGTGACTGTGTAAAGAGTTGACAATAACTTTAGCCAGCATATATGTCAGGATGTGACACAACCTCAATGCCATTGACATATGCATAAGAATTGGGAGTCTTTGAATCTGGCGTGAAGGTTATGTTCAAGTTTCCAGATGCCACATTCACCGAATACTCCTTGACCATATAATTGTAGTTCAGAGCTTCAGCAGTTTGTGCCGCACTGAAGTTCTTCAGAAGGGTATAAGTTTCAGCAGCCAGAGGTTATTTGACATGCATGATCACAGATATATGCAAGGCATTTGGAGATTCTGACACCCTTAACCTCAGAAAAACTCGAGGGCAATCTACTTCCCTGATGTCAATTTTTGATTTAGCATTTCATCATTCCATATTGGAATTCTATATCCATCCATACCTCTTTGGTCTTCTCCTAAAGACCAGATGCTGTGTAAAAATCCAAAAGACAATTTTGATAGCATATAATGGTCAAAAACAAAATGTGAATCAAATTATCCATCAGTAAGATGGTCTATTTGCGAGCCAATCAAGATTGTCTCGGATTTCATCCGGTAACCATGTAAGATACCACCTTAATTAGTGTGTCCGTGTGAGGTACTACAACATCGTTTGAAACCTTCTTCAAATCACCATTCTGCAACGGCGGAACTCTACAGCCCTGTTCACCACGCACACTTTGATGATATATTCCCGGATCCTCGTCTACCCATTGGATATCTTCAAATGGTATTGGCAATGAATGGCAATTTTCCTCTTCAAAAGCCTCATCACTGGGAATTATACTTCATCCGATTAAAGCATTCTTTCGTACATAGGAAACGGCTTGAGCCACTAATCCGAAACAGATGAATCAATGACTTGTCCATTCAAGCCTGCTAACAACAGAATAAGAAGGCCCATGAAAGAAGCCCAGTCCCCTACACTTTTCCCCGGAATCCTCCATGAACTTGGAAAAGTAGCTTTCAAGCCTCACACAAGATTTAGCGATTGGTAGTAAAATTATGCTTTCTCAGTCCCTTGAAAAACTGATCGTATTTTCTATTTAAGTTCTCCAAAAAATTTGCTTACTTTTTAAATTAAGAAATATTTTATAAGCATTTTTTCATTTTTATCTTTATTACACTTTTATTATACTTCTCTTTTCACATTTTCTCTCCACTGACCCACTTTCTTACACTTTTTATTTTATTTCTTACTCCATATTTAACACTCTAAAAATTTATTTTCTATCTCCTAACCCACTTTCTTTTATCTCTCTCTATAGGGTAAAATGTGTAACACAAAATATATGACTTAAATTCTTAATACGCGTGTCAAGTCAAATGGAACAATATTTGAGGAACCGGGGAGGGTAATTAGCAGTCTATATTGCTAGATTGCCACTCCTTATCAGGTTAAGGAAGGGGGAGAACACCTTCACGTAGAAGAATTTAGCCACGTATATTTTACGGTTTGATATGTTCTCAGTAATAAAATTCCTAGCTTGTAGCCAATAGGCTAAAGTCGTTAACTAGTCAGCAATCTACGTTTCCAGAATTCATCAGTTGTATAATTTGATGTTAAGTTCTTACTCCTGAAATTCTGATAAGCGAGAGTGGATGATTCTAACTAGAGCTTGGATTTCATAAAAATTCTCTCTCAAGACAAATTAAAATAGTCTTACAACACATCTATATATTTATCTATCTACGTACATAAAAGCATGAATGGGATTAAATGGTTAATTCTCCCCCTCACCCCCAAACTATCCTTTTTCAATTGAATTGTTCGTAAAAGGTTAAAGGTAGTGGCAAAATCAGGATTTCCCTCTAAGGGGTGCAAAACATATATCCATGCCAAGTCACTAAATTTTTTTATAAATAAGATAATACATAAAAATTGAGTACACTTTTTGATGATACACAAAAAAAACCCTAATTTTAAACCCCTGTTACAACTTGTCTGTTAATAGTCTTCCATGCTCTTTTATGATAAAAAAAAAAACGCCTAAAATTGAGGGCCAAGTATCCTATGAAAATTCTAGTCTCATGGCATTTAAATGTGGTAGCAATTAAGGGGCAATTTTTGACTGCCTCAAATATCACAACGCACTCATGAAGACTTGATTGACAGATAGATGTTGTAGCTACCTCCTCATGTAAGCAGTATTCCGCTACCGGGGAAACCTCTCTATTTGATTATCGTAGAAATTTGGCATTGATTTATCGAAGAAATTTCAATGACAAAATGACTCTCGACTGTTAGATTTGTGTCATTTTATGAATATCAAGAGCTTTTTATATCATTTCCATGTTACAGGTGGCTCTGTACTCAGATATTTTGGCATTTGATATTTGGTTTGACCTTTCTAGTGTCTGTTTCCGTACTTAGATATATTTTGGTATTTGGTCTGACCTCTCTAGTGTCTGTCTTCATACTCAGATATATTTTGGCATTTGATATTTAGTATGACCTTCTAGTGTCTAGGTACTCAGATATATTTTGGCATTTGATAGTTGGTTGGCGCGTAGCGGACTCTTTCGCTAGAATGAATGAAAAGGAAGGCCCCATCATAAACACATCCAAGAAGAAGCGGTTCACCGGCCACTAGATCTAGGGATCCCTTGTAAATTCTCCCCGCTACACGTTTCCATGAGCAAATTGTATCCATTGAGCGAATACAAAATGGTAAAGGGTCTTCTATGATCATCGATCATATATCTCATTTTAACAAAACCATGAATGAAAGCGTAGATGGAACTTCAATAGCAGTTAGGTCTATGGTTCTCGAAGGGGGAGTCCCACCCGGGAGCAGGGTTCGACTGAAGGAAGGGTAACCGTTCAGAATGCAAGGCGTGTGTGGATCTAACCTCTGTTCAGTCGAATCTGGTGTGCCTTTGAAATCTTGCCATTCAGATATATTTTGACATTCAAAATTTTGGTTTGATGTCCGTTCCATTGTAAGTTTTGTGCTTCCGAAATTTCGCTTCTCAGATATTTTTGCTTTTGTTTAATTGATCCTATGAGCGACCTTACTGGACATTTGGCTCACTCCCTTATTGTTTTTCCTTTCAGGTTATCAGTATGTGGAATTTTGGATTTGAAGGGCTAGCTGTGTGACCAAGAGTTAGCTGCCTTATTTCAGAGTTAGTATTGACATTTAAGTGTAACAACTAAGACAAGTTGATATTACTTAGGTTTTAAATTTTGAAACTCCTCGTCGGAGAATTTGGATTGTATAAAAGTTTTGGGCCACTATGTCAGCTATTAATGTATATTTTTGGGATTTATTAGTGCATGCTCTGATTTACCAATTGGGACTCTTTTGATAATTTTAAGATTTTTCTGATTTTCGTCTTTTTGGCACTCACGCTCCGAAAATAATAAATTCGGGGCGTGACAGATACAGTCTTATTGGAATGTATGTTTTTATTAGAGTTAAGAGTTGTTTTAACTTTTACTTAATAAAAAAGAAGGAAAAAAATCCTATAAATTTAACCTTCAACTATTATTGCATGCTCTCTGAACATCGTGAGTGAAAAAATCCTATAAAAACCTATCTCCATATACGTTGAAACTAATATATACCCCATATCTACTATATTTTCTCCATCAAACTTGATTAAAGAAAACATGTTGCACATAGTAGATTTTTGCGTGCCCTTTTAATTATTGTGTACGCTTAAAGATATCAATATATTGAAATTATCATAAAACTAATGTTTAATTCTAGGTTTTGAATACAGAGATATTAGTGTAAGGAATAGCAGCTATTATAAGACAGAAGTTTTCTAAATTTTTTCAATTGTATATTTAATCATGACTTTTAAGAATCGTTGGATTGAACCGCTTTGCTTTAATTATAATTTGGGTTCATGTCAAATAAATACTCCTACGGTTGTACTAAAATTGTTACAGGATCCTTATTTGAATGATAATAGGTGTTCTTCACATTGTTATTGTCTTTATATGTTACACTTCAATTCGGAATTACCAATATTTGTATGACAGCGGTTCTCGATATGGTTACTATTTATGTATATTTCACTTTGATGGGTGATTGGATTTGTTAAAACAAAATTGATCAGGACTTCAATTTATTTGAGCTCGAATGATTAATGATGTTTTCTCTAGCTTGAAAACACTCAAGTTTTTATGTGCAAGTGGTTAAACAGCTAAATAACTTTTTCTTAACATGCCCTTTTTAAATTCAAAAAGTTTCAAAAAATTATGAATTCTTTTGAATTTTAGAAGAGTGAGGTTAAATTACAAATTTTTTCCTTTTAATTTGCATATTTTGTCACTAAAGAGGTTAAAAATTCACTAATACATCTTTTAGTAACAAAAGAGTATAATCTTAACCAAAATGGGTGGGGTTTCGTCCCCACGGTATAAAAATAATCCTAAATAGTGAAATGGCTAAACAGTTTTCCTTAATAATTCTCTTTTAAAATTAAAAAAGTTTACAAAAATTAAAGGTACTTTTGACTTTCAAAAGGGTAAGGCTAGATTACAACATTTTTGGTTAAATTAAACATTTTATCGCTAGAGAGATTAAAAGCTCACTAATGTATATTTTAGTTATAAAAGAGTATAAATTTAATTAAAGGGGTAGATCTAGTCCCTCTGTATCAAGATGATCCTAATGGGTTAAATGACTAAATATTTTTTTCTTTAAAAAGACCCTTTTAAATTTCAAAGGTTTATAAAAATTAATGGCGATTTTGACTTTTGAAAGGGTGAGAGTAAATTACAACATTTGTGGTTAAATTTGAAAATTTTTGTAACATTCATTAATGCATCTTTTAGTGGTAAAAGACTGTGAGTTTAACCAAAACAGGTGTGGATCCCCACCGTGTAAATATGATCCTAAAGGGTGAATGGTTAAATATTTTTTCTTGAAAACAACTTTTTAAATTTTTTTCTTAAACGAAGGATATTTTTGACTTTTAGCATAGTCGCATAGAATTAAGTCTTTTTCTCTAAAATACTCTTTTTGACTTTGACAGCCTTCTAAAATTTAAAGTGTTCTTTGACTTTCTTTTATTAGGGTACTCCGTTTGAACTTTAGAGTTTGTTAAAATTAAGGGTACTTTTTGACTTTTTGTTAAAAATCTCCATAGAAACTTATTTAATTCATATTTATATTAGGAAATTTCAACCTTCTTTCGTACATATATTTTTTACAAAAAAAAGAACTTGCAGCAAATGAGTTACACAACTTTTAGAGACAAACAACATGCACTGAATCGAGTTACCTTGAACTAGGGATCGTTGATGAGTTCTATTTGTGTTTTATTAATAGTTATTTTCAAGAATTTCTTTCTCCTACGTAGTCCAATACATAGTAAACTAGACTTGATAAAATAATATAAAATTTACAAGTACAATAACATACTCAACTGCATAAATTTAAGAAAACATCCATTTTTGTCATAAATAAACATTGGAAGTACGTCATTGACAAAAATTAAGTACCATAAGAGCAATGCTTATGTAATCATCAAGTGCATGTTATTAAGATTTCTTTTTTCACTCATTTATGTATTTTGAAACTTATCAGAAATTCGATTAATTTAGTAATCAATTATAATGTTTTTGGCTAAGTTTAAACATTTTGTCACTACAGAGTTGAAAAGTAAACTAATGCACCTTTTACTGATAAAAAGGCATGAATTTAACCAAAACAGGTGTGAATCAAGCACCAGCGTATAAGTCTCTGCCCACCTTAAAAAAAATTCATGTTAACCTTAAAACTTATATACATCAAAATTGATAAAAAGAATACCTTAATATATATTGCTCCTTAGAAGACCGTCCTCAGTCTGCATACTATGATCTTCTACTTTTCTTTTATTTATTTTTTACGGTGGACCGTCTATGCATCCACTAACTTTTGCATGTGCTGGAAATTTAAATATATCGATAGAGGACTATATAAGCTTTTTAGGTAAGTAGGTATAGTATCATCATATATGTGAATTACATGCATAACAAAAGTAATAGCCTAATATGCACTACTAAGAATAAGAAGGTCATGCTAGGTTAAAAAAAAACTTCAGAGTACAGTAGCAAAAAAGCTTTAGAGTATACTATGGATTGTTTAAGAGAAAAAGAGAAAAAAAATAATACTAAGATTAGGCATAACAGTAGATGAATTGTACTTGAAATTTAGAATGTAGCTTGAAAAAACTTGAAGAAGGACTTGCTCTATACTGCAACTTTCAAATAAGAGATACATAAAATTTTCAATTAGACTAGATCATCATCAAAACAAAATAAAATGGAGCGGATATTTTAACCCCCAATTATGACCATTACTATAAGAAATGGCATCACTGTACAAAAAGAAACACGATGAATAATGAACGTTATTGAAAGTCTTAAATGGTGATATTGTTAACTTTAGTGAAAGTCCTAATGGGTCGTACTATTGTTGACTATTTATTTGACTTGGATATTAATTAATTAAATTGGTTAAATAACTTTATGGGTTCGTTTATTTTTATCATCAAATACACTAATTATTTATAGAGTATAAGACGCTTATATACCCTAATCTCTTAATTTTGATAGACGGTTGAGATTTGGCAAGTTTATCGTTGATCCCACTACTATCTCTATAAAAATATCTATTTTTTTTAAGGCTGGCATCATAATGTTTTACTACTCTTTTGTCTCCTATATTAATAGAAAAATACATAACTCTATTCCAGCATTAAGTATAGAGAAGAGTAGTGAAGATGAATACAAGTATACGCGTTCACTTCTACATCTTGACGTTCTTTCGTCATCCGAATAAAACTCTTGATAATTTAATTGTGCCTTCTTCGGATTCCCGTAAGTACGAAACTTTATTGTCCTCAAATTTATGCTATCGTAAGATTCTTATGTTCTTGATTATTGTTGCAAAATTCCTTTCTTACATGCTTTATAAGCTTTCAAGTAAAAGGTCGGGTCAAGGGTGTTTGGACGACGTCTAATTTGAAGGCCAAGGAGCGAGCCAAAAGAGATACAGTGGCCAAGCAAGAAACGCCACTATCAATCCATCTAGGATATGCTACACCACCAAATATACTATGCAAATGCATCACAATCAGCGTATCCAGTGAAGAGAGCAAGAGAGCCCATCAAAGAGCAGCGTTGGGCGGCCACCAAAAAGAGAAGCAGCGCCACCTCCACCATTGACCGCTGCGGGCAAACGCAGTAGGGCACTAGGGAAAACTGAGGCAGTAGCTCTGCCAACTGTTGCTGGCAAACGGGGGCAGGGAAGTAGGGGAAAGTGAGGCGGTGGCTTCTAAACAGCCGAGGAAAAGGTTGAGGAAGTGATGGCAACCTCTGTATATTTATAGAGGGTTGAAAGGTTACTTGGGAACCAGTTTAGATTGTCACGTCTTCTCCTTTTCACTTGCCAGTTCAGTTCGATTTTGTAGATGAAAGGTAGCTTAGATACATGTGACAAGAATGGTATAAATTGTTGTGTGTTTCTCATTTACATGTAGCACTATATATACACACTGAAGAACTAATTCTATGGGCTAAAATGAAGCTGTAAAAGATGAAAATCCTATACTTATGCCAAAAACTTAAGCTATACAAGAAGGAAGGGAAATAGATCATGACATTTGTTATGGGCTGTCAAGACTCTAAAGTTAAGCACTTATTTAACATGTGCATGTCATTTGTTATGGGCTGTCAAGATTCTAAAGTTAAGCACTTATTTAACATGTGCATAATCCCGGTTGATACTCCCCCTCAAGTTGGAGCAAAGAGATTTTGAATGCCCAACTTGCCGCAAAGATAATGAAACTGGTGACGCCCAAGTGCTTTAGTGAAGATGTCGGCGACCTGCTGTGCTGTGCGAACATGTGCAGTACTAATGTTGCCAGCAAGTAGTTGCTCTCTAACGTAGTGACAATCAATCTCAATGTGCTTGGTCCTTTCACGAAAGACCGGGTTCGAAGCAATATGTAATGCCGCTTGATTGTCACAGAAGAGTCTCATAGGACGATCATGGTGAACACCAAGGGAGAGAAGAAAGGATTTGAGCCAAGTGAGCTCGCAAGTGGTTACCGCCATCGAACGGTATTCTGCCTCAGCAGATGATCGAGAAACTGTCGGCTGTTCTTGCTAAGCCATGAAATGGGGGAATTTCCCAAGGAAACAAAATATCCGGTAACGGAACGCCGGGTGAGTGGGCAGCTGGCCCAGTCCAAGTCACAAAAGGCATAGATCTGAAGAGGACTATCAGCCGGCAAAAACAAGCCTTGGCCCGGGGCGGCTTTAAGATACCGTAAAACCCGAAGTGCGGCGTCCCAATGTTGGGAACGAGGAGACTGCATGAACTGGGACAAGACATGGACAGCATAGTAAATGTCAGGCCTAGTATGATGGTGAGGTAGACAAGGCGACCAATGAGTCGCCGATATG